>JARLTB010000147.1:1970000-2157500 GCA_030141615.1 Unio pictorum | reverse complement strand
TATCTGTGTATAAAGTTAAATAAAATACATTAATATGCAGATTCTTTCTTGATCCTGTCTTGATGTTTCATATCTCATTCAAAGCATTGTTACGAATGCATGAAGGGAGGAACACGCGCATTACATGCTGATATTGATGCCACTGTTTGCCTTATCTGCTTTCTTCGCTTTAGATCTCAATTTTGTTTTGATGAGTGGATGGAGTATAACAATGTAACGTTGCACTTGTTACACACCCTTTTTTTCGTCTGTTTCATTGGAATGTAAAATATACAAATATATTTAATGTATTATAAAACTTCTGATAGTATTTAACTCACTCTCTACTAAAACAATATCTATTTTAATAACGTTGACATCAACAGTGGTATCAGCATCATTCAATATAAAGAATATACAGGTGTAAACCTTCACTGAGTCTTAGATAGTAATTTTGCATATGATATTTGTTTGCAGTTTGAACAGGAGTTGAAAGTACCTTGTATGTTTTGCTTAGAATGTAAATACTTGTACGAATTTCCGTCATTCTGTTCATGCAAGTACACATTTGTCTATTAGTTTCAGTTATCTATGCATTTTGATAGCCATAGTCTCAGAATATCAATTCTATGACGATACGTACGAAGTGTCATGTATGTAATACTAACTTTAGATCTGTACCAAGATTGCTGAACATGTCTTGAGTGGTTTTGTCTGAGTTATGCTCCAGACGTTATGTGCAAACATACAGACAGACAGATGCTAACAGCTAAATTTATCTCTTTTAAGTTAAATACTGATTCGGGTAAAGGAAAATGCTTTTATCATCTATCTAATGCTCCATTTATCTTCCACAGACGAGTTGGAAACGCTCAAAGGTAAGACAAAATATTGATTGTATCATGCTGTTATCTACACCATTCTCTACAACATTTGCATTCATTTGAATATATGTATCACTTTTGTAGTGCAGAGTCAGGGGTGGGTGTAGGTTAACTGTTTTTCTCACATAATACATTCCGGTCGTTATCTTGCAAGTCTAGAAATATTACGAAATTGTATGTATTATGAAGTTTCTAACAGTTGTTATCCCACATTTATCAAGTTTATTCATATCATACAAATACTGACAGTTTGAAAGGCACTGTTATCCAAAGTGGAGAAAAAACTGTAGATACTTAGCCTCTCATGGAGTTTAAAATATTCGTTGTTCCTCGGAAATGAAGAGCAAGGTGATGTAGATTTAACTGCACCTAGCCTTTGATGACGAGGCTAACGGAACTAACGTTATACTCATGCATGATTTGGAAATTTTTTTGTTTTTCATATACTGTATGCATACGTGGAATAAGTAAACTTGGTGATGGGATGGAGCATGATTAGTATACATCCTAACGTGTTAAAACCTTAAATGTGGAGAAATTTTACTTGTTACCAAAATGATACTTGTTGTGATATGTGCACCAAGTTAAAACCAGATTCTCTTATCGATTTGAGGAATAATCTGGAAAGTGTTCACATATAGACATACAAATGTGCCAACATATATTCACTTTATGTACATTAAATATTAATTTGAGAGGGTAAAGCGGATCATCTCCTTTGAGTTTATTTGATCTTTTTTTTGTCTTTCACAGAGTCATTCCAAAAGGAACTTGGTAAACAAGATGTCTTTATTATTATCATGCTACTCCATGTTTACTTTTGTGTTCGTTTGTTACTTTTGTAGTGTTGGGTGGGTGGAACCTAAAAACATTACATGAAAGAGAAAATGTATTCCCCTCGTGTTTTACGATTATAAATATATCACGAGCTTTTGGGTGGATTAAAAATATATCTAAATTTTCTTTTAAATAGTAAATACTTATTGTAACAATATCATTAGAATTCTCATGTTCTAAAGCATATATATGTATGTATATGTATATATATATATATATATATATATATATATATATATATATATATATATATATATATATATATATATATGTGTGTGTGTGTGTGTGTGTGTGTGTGTGTGTGTGTGTGTTTGTGTGTGTGTGTGTGTGGGTGTGTGTGTTTGTGTGTGTTTATGTGTATGGTGTACAGCGGTATATACTGTCTCTCTGCTTTTGAAACATACTTCTTTTGATTTTTGCAAAAATGTGAAGTCGATTTAATGGCAGCAGTTAGTTGAAGATAGAGTTGTGTGTGCTAACTTTGAAATGTGCATTATTTAAAAATTCCGTTGTTTTTGCACACCTTAAACACATTATTGTTCCTAAAACAAGTACACTTGGTGAGTACCAGCCACAAGAAAGGAAGTTGAATTATCTTGCATTTATGTAATTTACACAAAGTTTCAAAACTCTTATATTCAGATACGTCGTTTTTAATTCATTTACTTCTACCAGGCCAAAATGGTTTATACATTTGATATTATTTTTGAGGGATTGTATAGAAAGAACATGCTTTTAGAAGATGGGGTAATCGGAAATTGATAATTATTAGTTATTTACCACAGAGGTTTTACTGAGAAGATGCTTAGATGCTTTCCATTCATTCTTTATAACGTAAAATATAGTAAAATATTTCATTTGTTTTGAACTTTGTAATTGTCTTTATCTCACAAGTAAATATCGATTAGAATACCTTGGATGCTGAAAGTATCATCGAGATTGCAACACAATTATACAAATGATGAGCCTCCATGCATCTAATGTATACGTTTAAAATTCGTAATAGAACCTATCGATTTTCAATTGTGAAATATGAGCGATGTAGATATGTAACACTTTTTTTAACAATGTATGATGTTCAGTAAAATACATTAATATGATGGTTCTGTATTGATCCTGTCTTGATGTTTCATATTTCATTCACAGCATTGTTCCGAATGCATGAAGGTAAGAACACATACATTACAATGCTAATGTTGATTCCACCGTTTGTCTCTTCTGCTTTCGTCGCTTTAGATCTCAATTTTGTTGTGATGAATGGATGGAGTATAACAATGTAATGTTGCACCTGTGACACACACTTTATTTTATTGTTTCTTTGGAATATAAAATATATGAAAAGATTTAATGTATCATTAAACGTCTAATAGTATTTATTACACTTCTACTACGACAATATCTATTTTGATAATGTTGACATCAACAGTGGCATCAGCATCATTCAATATAAAGTATATAAATATGTAAACCTTCACTGAGTCTCAAATATTAATGTTGCTTATGATATGTTTTTCCAGTTTGAACAAGAGTTGAATGCACCTTGTATGTTTTGCGTAAAATGTAAATACTTGTACGATTTTCCGTCATTCTGTTCATGCAAGTACAATCTTGCCTATTAGTTTCAGTTATCTATGCATTTTGATACCCAAAGTCTCAGAATATAAATTCAGTGAAGATAAGTATGAAGTGTCATGTATGTAATACTTACTTTAGATCTGTATTGAGATTGCTGAACATGTCTTGAGTGGTATTGTCTGAGTTATGCTCCATACGTTATGTACAAACATACAGACAGACAGATGCCAACAGATACATTTATGTCTATTAATTTAAATACTGATTCAGGTGGTGAAAATTCTTTTAACATCTATCTTATGCTCCATTTATCTTCCACAGACGAGTCGGAAAAGCTCAAAGGTGAGACAAAATATTGATTGTATCATGCTGTTATCTACACCATTCTCTACAACATCTGCATTTATTTGTATATATGTATCACTATTGTAGTGCAGTCAGGGGTGGGTGTAGGTTAACATTTTTTTCTCACTAATATATTCCCCTCGTTATGTGGCAAGTCTAAAACTATTACGAAATTGTATGTATTATGAAGTTTCTAACAGTTGTTGTCCCACATGTATCAAGTTTATTCATATCATACAAAGACTGACAGTTTGAAAGGCATTGTTATCAAAATTGCAGAAAAACTGTACATCCATGGTCCCTCATGGATTTTAAAATATTCGCTGTTCCTCGGATATCAAGAGCAAGGTGATGTGGATTTAATTGCACATAGTTTTTGATGAGGAGGCTAACGGAACTAACGTTATACTCATCGATGATTTTGAGATGTTTTGTTTTTCATACACTGTATGCATACGTGGAATAATTAAACTTGGTGATGGGATGGAGCATGATAAGTGTACATCCTCAGGTATAAAAACCTTAAATATGGAGAAATTTACTTGGCATTAATATGATAAATGTTGTGTTATGTGAACCAAGTTAAAACGAGATTCTCTTATCGATTTGAGGAATAATCTGGAAAATATTCCCATATAGACATACAAACGTGCTAACATATATTTACTCTATGTACATTTAATATTAATTTCGGAGGGTAAAGCGGATCATCTCCTTTGAGTTTATTTGATCTTTATTTTGTCTTTCACAGAGTCATTCGAAAAGAAAGAAGGTAAAAAAATATGTCTTTATTATTATCATGCTACTCCATGTTTCATTTTGTATGCATTTGTTACCTTTGTAGTGTTGGGTGGGTGGAACCTAAAAACATTTCTAGGAAGAGAAAAAATATTCCCCTCGTGTTATATGATTATAAATGTATCTGGAGCTTTTGGGTGGATTAAAAAAATTTCGAAATATTTTTTTTAAATAGTAAATACTCATGTTCTAAAAGCAGACACACACACATTTATATATATATATATATATATATATATATATATATATATATATATATATATATATATATATATATATATATATATATATATATATATATATATATTCATTCATTCATTCACTGCCCGTCACTCCTATCAGGGTATGGGCCGCCAACTACAGATCTCCAGAGTACTCTGTCCTGGGCCATTTTGTCTAGCTGGTTCCAGGTGTAGCCCATTTTGGTGGTGTCAGCCTGGAGGTTGCGTCGCCAGGTGTTTCTTGGACGGCCTCTCTTCTGCTTGCCTTGTGGGTTCCACCTCAGCGCCTGCCTGGTGATATTCGTTGGCGGTTTTCGTAGGGTGTGCCCTATCCAGCCCCGTCTCTTCTTCTTGATTTCTTCTTCAGCATGAAGTTGGAAGGTCCTTTCCCAAAGATTGGCATTGCTGATGGTGTCAGGCCAGCGGATCCGGAGAATCCTTCTGAGGCAGCTGTTGATGAAGGTCTGGACTTTCCTGATGGTGGTCTTGGTCGTCCTCCAGGTCTCTGCTCCATACAGTAAGAATGACTTCACGTTGGAGTTGAACAGTCGGATCTTGGTGGTCAAGGACAGCTCTTTGGAGGTCCAGATATTCTTGAGCTGGATGAAGGCCGCTCTTGCTTTGCCGATCCTTGCCTTGACGTCTGCGTCTGTACCGCCCTGCTGGTCAATGATGCTACCCAGGTAGGTGAAGGACTGCACTTCTTCCAGGGGACTTCCATTCAGGGTGACTGGTTCGGTACTTGTGGAGTTGATCTTCAGGATCTTGGTCTTGTCCTCGTGGATGTTGAGGCCAACTTTTGAAGACGTGGCTGCCACAACGTTTGTCTTTTCTTGCATCTGCTGTTTGCTGTGTGAAAGGAGTGCAAGGTCGTCGGCAAAATCCAAGTCGTCTAGCTGGCTCCACAAAGTCCACTGAATTCCGTTCCTGCGCTCACTGGTGCGTCATAATCCAGTCGATGGCGAGGAGGAAGAGAAACGGTGATAACAAGCATCCTTGTCGGACTCCAGTTCGCACCTGGAAGCTGTCTGTGAGCTGCCCTCCATGGATAACTCTGCAGGACATGCCGCCGTAGGAGTTCCTGATTAGGTTGACCATCTTGGCTGGGATGCCGTTGTGCCGAAGGAGTTTTCAGAGGGTTTCTCGATCCACGCTGTCGAACGCCTTCTCATAGTCGATGAAGTTGATGTACAACGGAGAGTTCCACTCTAGGGACTCTTCGACTATGATGCGGAGCGTCGCAATCTGGTCCATGCAGGATCTGTTCTGCCGGAAGCCTGCTTGCTCATCTCGCAGCTGTGCGTCCACGATTGCCTTCATCCTTTCCAAGAGGACTCGGTTGAAGACCTTCCGTGGCACAGATAGGAGTGTGATGCCCCTGTAGTTGTTACAGTTGCTGAGGTCGCCTTTCTTGGGAAGCTTGATCAGGTAACCTTCCTTCCAGTCTGCCGGTACGTCTTCTTCCTCCCAAATCCTCTCAAAGAGTGGGTACAGCATCTCCACTGACGCATCCAGGTCTGCCTTTAGCGCCTCTGCTGGGATGTCGTCGGGTCCAGCCGCCTTCCCGCTCTTTATCAGGGTGATGGCCTTCCTGATCTCGTCTCTGGTCGGTTTCTCGCAATTGATCGGGAGATCCACGTTAGCTGGTTCGATGTCTGGGGGGTTCACGGATGCTGGCCTGTTCAGGAGATCCTCAAAATGCTCTGCCCATCTGTTCATCTGCTGGTCTAAACTGTTGATGGTATTCCCCTGCTTGTCCTTGACAGGTCTTTCTGGTTTGCTGAAATTCCCGGAGAGTCGTCTGGTGATGTCGTACAGCCGTTTCATGTTACCGCTGTACGCTGCCTGCTCCGCCTCAGCTGCCAGTCCATCTATGTATTATTTCTTGTCCTTCTTGATGTTTCTCTTCACTAATCTGTGGGCTTCTGCATAAGCTTCTTGAGCCTTGGCCTTCGCTGCTCTGGTTCTACTGTTGTACACTACTGCCTTCTTCCTCTTCCTGTCTTTGATTTTGTTCAAGGTCTCTGCTGTGATCTACTCTTTCTGCTGGTGTTTCTTTTTCCCCACTACTTCTTGGCATGATGCTCTTAGTGTTTCTTTCACTATCTGCCAACTGTTGAGTACACTGTCTTCTTCTTCTTGAATAAGTTCCTGAAGCACTTCAAACTTGTTCTTCAGCGTCAGACCAAACTCTTGTCTTATCTTGGGGTCTTTCAGAAGGCTGACGTTGTACTTGACTCTTCTGTCTGACGCTTCCATCTGGTTTCTCTTCAGCTTCAGCTTCAGTTTGGCCACCACCAGGTGATGGTCGGACGCCACGTCTGCTCCTAGTCTCACTCTAACGTCCTGCAGGGATCTTCTGAACTTCTTGCTAATGCAAACGTGGTCGATCTAGTTCTCTGTCGCGCTGTCTGGCGATACCCATGTATTCTTGTGGATCCGCTTGTGAGGAAAGATGCTGCCTCCAATGACCAGGCTGTTGAGTGCACACAGGTCTGAAAATCTCTCTCCATTCTCATTCACCTCTCCCAGGGCGTGGGTGCCCATGACTGGTTCGTATTCAGTGTTGTCAGACCCAATCTTGGCGTTGACATCTCCCATGAGGATGGTGACGTCCTTGTCCGGATAGGTCTCGAGGATTTTCTGCAGTCTGCTGTAAAACTGGTCTTTGTCCTCCTCTTGACTGTCGTTCGTTGGGGCATAGCACTGGACGACGTTCATCTTGATCTTCCTCTTCTTAGTTCGGAAGGATGCCGTGATGATCCTGGGGCCGTGCGCCTCCCATCCAATCAGTGCCCTCTGTGCCTGCTTGGACAGCATGAAGCCTACACCCTGCGTGTGGGGTGCGTCACTCTCTTCATGCCCGGAGTACAGCAACAGCTCTCCTGTAATCAGTCGTGATTGTCCAGCTTGGGTCCACCGTGTCTCGCTGATGCCTAACACGGCCAGGTTGTTGCTCCTCATCTCGGCTGCTACCTGCGCCGTCTTTCCTGGCTCGTACATGGTCCTAACATTCCATGTGTCGATGTTGATTCTCCTGGTAGACAAAAGGGTAGTCGGCTTTGTGGCATCCTTTCGGCTTTCACCACCCAGCGTCATGCGTCTTCGTGATGAAGACCCTTCCTCTCCCAGGATAAAGTTTACTGTTTCTTCTGTTATTGACGTTTCTGTAGCGTCGTTCTTTTTACGGGGTGGGGTTGCTAACCCCACGCCCAACCCTCCTCCTTTACCCTGACTTGGGACAGGTAGATCATAAATCCCTAAGGATCTCACTGGTGGAGTTATATATATATATATATATATATATATATATATATATATATATATATATATATATATATATATATATATATGTGTACGTGTGTGTGTGTGTGTGTGTGTGTGTGTGTGTGTGTGTGTGCTTATATGCATGGTGTAAAGTGGTTTGTACTGTCTCTCTGCTTTTGAAACATACTTCTTTTGATATTTGCAAAAATGTGAAGTCGATTTAATATCAGCAGTTACTTGAGGATAGAGTTGTGTGTGATAACTTTGAAATGTGCATTTTTTGAAAATTCCGTTGTTTTTGCACACCTTAAACACACTATTGTTCCTAGAACAAGTACACTTGGTGAGTACCAGCCACAACAAGGGAAGTTGAATTATCTTGCATTTATGTAATTTACTGAAAGTTTTAAACCTCTTATATTGAGGTACGTCTTTTTCAATTCATTTACTGCTTCACGGCCAAAATGGTTTATGCATTTGATATTATTATTGAAAGGATTATATAGAAAGAACATGCCTTTAGAAGATGGGGTAATCGGAAATTGATAATTATTAGTTATTTACCGCATAAGTTTTAATATTTCCTTCCTTGATCCAATCAAAGCAATATTTTTTGTTTGATAATTTATGAACTGATTGCAAACATGTATGGACATAGAGGTTAGATAAGATTAGAAAACATGGCAAATAGATTCTGCAAGAAATAACAGTAGTATCGGAAATTGATCGTTATATGTTCCCCATTTTTCATCAGGAAAATGTAATCCTCTAATGATAATGCCACATGGATCACTTTAAACATTTACTAATAGTCCAAAGATGCTTTGCAAAGGAATATGATTGGGATACTATATTGCTTAGTTTGCACATACCTTTGCTGTAATCATCAGTGAAAACCTCTTTCCATGCTTCACTAGCTTTTTGCAGTTTTGGTGAATATTTGTAATACCGGATATTTATTTTGCACTCCTCTAAGTTTGGGTGTTACCTATGTAGAACGGATTTTATAACAGGTGTAATTTCTTTTGAGCATGTATTTTGTATCTAATCACAATTAACATTTTGAAATAATAGGATATAACAAAGAGTGCCTATCATCCAGTACTCTGAGTTAAAATAATAACAATGATGCAAGTTGTTTCCATGGTATCAAACGTCACTTCAAAGCAGCACGCTTTTTTGTGTACCATATTTCGTTGAACAGTATTAAATGTGGTCCCAAAACATACGTGTTTACAGACATAAATAGAGACACACCAAGACATCGATCTCTACACATACTTGGGTGAAATGAGGTTTTCAGAAACATGCATATCCCACTCAAACATCAAGCTTTATTTTGTCTGCATTTTGGTTGGTAAAGATGCATTCATCAGTACCTAACTACATCTATTTTGATTTTAATATATCAAGATCAACTCTTATTTCAAACTATAAAGTGTTAATATACATACCATTGACTCTTTGAAATGAATTAGAGTTATCTACAGAAGTCATGTCTAGAGTACCCTGCTTATGTAAATCATCTGACCGAACGTATCCAATATTGTAGATTTTTAAATGTTTGTACTTTTTATACTTGTATCCTATCTACCATTATTTCCAGTTTTTATGTAATACTTTGGGTTATGTTCTATTGTGTAGCGACTGAAGCACTGATAGAGAGTCACAGAAGATAATTCTCTTTAAAATGCGTTTTTGTTCGATAAATTTTAGAGCAAGGTCTATTGCACTGATTTCCGCTGAAAATATGGAGGCATCGTTTGGCAAGCGCACTTTGGTTATGTGTTTGCCACTAACAAAGGCTGTAGCAGCCTTTTCATCAAGTTTAGTGTAGTTTGCAACATCGTTGAGGTGTTAATGAGAAGATGTCTGGAAGATGGCATAGTTTGTATCAGATTTGTTCCCATCGTTTAACGTAAAAATCACTTTGTATTATCGATTTGAGGAATAATCTGGAAAGTATTCACATACATATAGACAAACAAATGTACCAACATATATCTACTTGATGTACATTAAATAGTGATGTGGGCGGCTAAATCGGACCATCTCTTTTGAGTCTATTTGATCTTTCATTTTTCTTTTACAGAGTTAATTGGAAAGAAACAAGGTAAAAAAGATGTCGTTATCATTTTCTTATACATACTTCTCAATGCTTCATTTTTATGCATGTGTCACTTTTGTAGTGTTGGATGGGTGGAACTGAAAAACATTACTTGTAAGAGAAAATGTATTCCCTTATTGTTTGATGATTATAAATATATCACATGCTTTTAAGTGGATTATAAATATTTCTAAAATGTTTATTTGAAATGCAAATACCTATTGTAACAATATCGTTACAATTTTCATGTTTTATATAACAGCCACACACACACACACACACACACACACATATATATATATAAATTTATATGTATCACCTTTGTACTAGACTTGGGTGCGAAAGCGAGATCTAACTGAGAAGATACTTTCCATTCATTCTTTATAACGTAAAATATAGAAAAATATTTCATTTGTTTTGAACTTTGTAATTGTCTTTATCTCACAAGTAAATATCGATTAGAATACCCCGGATGCTTAAAGTATAATCGACATCCCAGCACAATTATACAAATGATGAGCCACGATTCATCTAAGGTATTCTTTTAAAATTCGTAATAGAACCTATCGTTTTTGAATTGGGAAATATTAGCGATGTAGATATGTAACACTATTTTAACTATGTATGAAATTCAGTAAGATACATTAATATGATTTTTCTGTATTGATCCTGTCTTGATGTTTCATATTTCATTCACAGCATTCTTCCGAATGCATGAAGGTAAAAACACATACATTACAATGCGAATGTTGATGCCGCTTTTGGCATCTTCTGCTTTCGCCGCTTTAGATCTCAAGTTTGTTGTGATGTGTTTATGGAGTATAACAATGTAATGTTGCACTTCTGATACACACTTTATTTCATTGTTTCTTTGGAATGTAAAATATATGAAAAGTTTTAATGTATCATAAAACATCTAATATTATTTATCACACCTCTACTACGACAATATCTATTTTGATAACGTTGACATCAACAGTGGCATCAGCATCATTCAATATAAAGTATATACATATGTAAACCTTCATTGTGTCTTTAATAGCAAGTTTGTTTATGATATTTGTTTGCAGTTTGAACTGTATTTGAACGTACCTTTGTGTATTTTGCGTAGAATGTAAATACTTGTACGAATTTCCGTATTCTGTTCATGCAAGTACAATTTTGCCTATAAGTGTCAGTTATCTATGCATTTTGATACCCAAAGTCTCAGAATATAAATTCAATGAAGATAAGAATGAAGTGTCATGTCTGTAATACTTACTTTAGATCTGTACCAAGATTGCTGAACATGTCTTGAGTGGTATTGTCTGGGTTATGCTCCAGACGTTATGTACAAACATACAGACAGACAGATGCCAACAGCTAAATTTATCTCTTTTAAGTTGAATACTTATTCGGGCAAAGGAAAATTCTTTTATCATCTATCTAATGCTCCATTTATCTTCCACAGACGAGTTGGAAAAGCTCAAAGGTAAGACAAAATATTGATTGTATCGTGCTGTTATCTACACCATTCTCAACATCTGCATTCATTTGAATATATGTATCACTTTTTTAGTACAGAGTCAGGGGTGGGTGTAGGTTAACATTTTTTCTCACATAATATATTCCCCTCGTTATTTTGCAAGTCTGAAAATATTAAGAAATTGTATGTATTATGAAGTTTCTAACAGTTGTTGTCCCGCATTTATCAAGCTTATTCATATCATACAAATACTGACAGTTTGAAAGGCATTGTTATCCAAAGTGGAGAAAAAACTGTACATACACAGCCGCTCATGGAGTTTAAAATATTCGTTGTTCCTCGGATATCAAGAGCAAGGTGATGTGGATTTAACTGCACCTAGTATTTGATGAGGAGGCTAACGGAACAAACGTTATACTCATGCATGATTTGGAGATTTTTTTGTTTTTCATACACTGTATGCATACGTGGAATAATTAAACTTAGTGATGGGATGGAGCATGATTAGTGTACATCCTCACGTGTTAAAACCTTAAATGTGGAGACATTTTACTTGACACCAATATGATACTTGTTGTGTTATGTGCACCAAGTTAAAACGAGTTTCTCTTATCGATTTGAGGAATGATCTGGAAAGTATTCACATATAGACATACAAATGTACCAACATATTTTCACTCCATGTACATTAAATATTAATTTGGGATGTAAAAGCGGATCATCTTCTTTGATTTTATTTGAACTTTATTTTCTCTTTCACAGTGTTGTTCCAAAAAGAACAAGGTAAAAAAGATGCCCTTATTATCATCTTGCTATTGCATGTTTCATTTTGTATGCATTTGTTACTTTTGTAGTGTTGGGTGTCTTGAACCTAAGAAATTACTAGTAAGAGAAAATATATTCCCCTCGTGTTTTATGATTATAAATATATCACGAGCGTTTGGGTGGATTAAAAATATTTCTAAATGTTTTTTTTTTTAAAAATAGTAAAGACTGATTGTACCAATAACATTAGAATTCTCATATTATAAAGCATATATATATATATATATATATATATATATATATATATATATATATATATATATATATATATATATATGTATGTGTGTGTGTGTGTGTGTATGTGTTTGTGTGTATGGTGTACAGCGGTATGTACTGTCTCTCTGCTTTTGAAACATACTTCTTTTGATATTTTCGAAAATGTGAAGTCGATTGAATAAAAGTCGTTACTTGAAGATAGAGTTGTGTGTGCTAATTTTGAAATGTTCATTATTTGAAAATTCATTTTCTTTTGCACACCTTAAACACTCTATTGTTCCTGGAACAATTACACTTGGTGAGTACCAGACACATCACTAAAGGGCAATTTCAGCCATATTTTAGTTTATTTTCATTGGCAAAACTGTGTACATTTAGCCGTTAATCATCTAACTAGATAGTGTATGCATCCTGAAAACAAAGGATCATTGTGTGTTATATTTCTCATTTTCCAAAATTATCATCAGCCTTTGAGTGTAGTTGATAACCACATAGGTTCTGTGCCTCTGGTATGCTCTGCAATTTTGCTTAAAATCTTTACAATTAGTGATGTTATTCATTTATATACATACCAAAGGCCAATAGTAAAAATATGCAACTGTGACCTGTATTTTGCATCACTAGTGACATCTATTATGCTGTGCAGTGTATTTGAATCATAAATCTCTACTAAATGGATGCCTATCTAGAAGTACCAACTGTAGTACAGAGTAATATATTTTGTCACGATGTTGGACTTTTTCTCTTTCATGTCTAAAAAGATGTAAACAAACTTTCCTGATCTTAATAGTCTGAAACCTTTTAAACTATTAAACAACTGAACAATATTATATAAATCTAGATTTCCTTGTTTAAAATATCATTGTAAGAATCTCTTCTCGAGTTCACTCTCCGCACTGTTGGTTAATAATTGGAACATTCAATATATTTTGACTTCATACCATACATAATTCAGAACGTATGCACGCCGTTCTAGAAAGTCCTTTTTTATTATCTTTGAGACAGTGTAACATTTGTAGTAATTATGTGATACATTCGACTCGCATTGTACCCCTTTTATAGAGCGACATATTTCATTTGCAGTGTGGCTGTAAAACATATGTTCCACAGCATTCACATTTATAAAGATTCAATATTTTAAATTTAGTAGATCAGCAATTTCTTTCATTATTTATCGTATGAGTATACCAAGAAATTGTATTTCTCACAAGTAAATACTGATTAGAATACCCTGGATGCTGACCGTATCATCGACATCCCAACACAATTATACAAATGATGAACCTCCATGCATCTAAGACATACTTTCATAATTTAGAATAGGACCTATTGAGCAGTGTGAAGAATATCTCATGCTACCTTGTACTTGAATAGGGTTCTAAGTTAGTAACTTTGTACACTGTTTTGAGATTATTTCGCTTTTGCTAAATGTATGCATACATTTATAGCTGAAATAATTAAACGTACCATTCACACACATGTATGTAGAAACATATGAGTATGCATCTCTTTGACATATGTTTTAGGCGTGTACCAGATTTCATCCAGATGTGTGAAGCAGTTTGAGATATTGTTTATAAACAATGGATGAATATAGATAAATCTACTGGCAGCTATTTAGCCTCCCCACATATTAAATGCACACGAAGGTCCGAAACATAATGCATTGCCATTTCTGACATTTAATGTACTTTAAAATTTCCTACAATTCGTATCTCACCTCTACCAAGTTAATATCTATTATGATTACCCGGACATTCACAGTGCCATCATCATCATCATCATCATCGTCATCATCATCATCATCATCATCATCATCATCATCAGTCTCTTGACCTAGCGTGGTCATTGAGAGCACTTTGTTGCTGAACATCTGACCAGTTCCCTCCACTTGTCTCGATTATGTCTCAATGCCTATGTTGCCGCAGATCCATGTTGTCAGTCCATTTGTTTGTCTATCTATCCTTCTGCCACCCTGGAGGCTGTCCTGTAGTACTGTTGTGGATAGACGGTTGGCTCTAGTGACATGGCCATACCATTTCAGCTTTCTCTATTTGACAGTGATGAGGAGGTCTTCATATGCATTTACATTGTGCCTGATGGTTTTACGCACATCCTTATTTGTGATGTGGTCCACGTATGAGATGCCAAAGATGATTCTGTAGAATCTCATTTCAAGTGCCTGGATTCATTATTGTAGTTCTGATGTCAGGATCCAGACCTCTAAAGACTGAGATGACTAGTGCTCTCAATAGTCTGATTTTAGTTTTCAGATTTATATTATTGTCTAACCAGATGGGTCTTAGCTTTGACATAGCTGCCGTTGTTTGTGCTACTTGTGAGAAAATCTCTGCTCTTCATCCCTCTTCGGTGATTATAAAACCAATATATTTGAATTGAGGCACTGTTTCCAGCACCTGTCATCTGAATTTAATCTTGGCTGAGATTTGCATGTCACTATTTATCATCAGCTTTGTCGTCTCAGCGCTTATCTCCATGTCAAATCTCGAAGATGTTTCATCAAGGTTCTTCACTAATGTGGCAAACTTCTTCTTCAGCGTGTCATCAGCATCCCAAAAAGCATATACATGCATCTAAAACATACATTGATCAGTTGAACAATGAGAAGTGGATCCCATGTCACCTACTAGTGGAAAATGGATTTAAGACAAATAACGTGTGAAAGGTGCATTATTTGTAGATTGTTTGCATACTATTATACCAGGAATAATTCAACGTCATGAGGTTATGCAGAACTACCAGTTCTTACGATATCACTAAATTAATGTTCAATTCAGAAACGTATGAAAAGGCACTAGTTATACACTTGTTTTAGATGTTTCCCATGTTTGATCGAAATGATTGAATGGTTTGAGCTATGATTTGAAACCAATCTATGAACATATAGACAGACAAACAAATATACTCGAAGCTGTATTGACTCCTTGCATATTAAACAGCATTTGTGGCGGAAAATGCATAACATCTATTTAGCCTAGATTAATGTTTTGCTTCTAGTTCACCTTATTCATGCCAGAACTGCTTGCTAAGAATACATGCTTTTATCTTACTCTGATGAATATGACTCTATGCATTATCTGTACTCTTCTCTAAGGATGAATCAATTTGGTAGTAGGCAGTGGGTGTAGGATAACATTTCAGTTATAGTAAAAAGTGTATTAACTTTGTTCTTTTTATGAGTCGTACAATATATTTGATGTATTATAAAGTTCATGACAGATTTTAGCTCACCAAATAAGTAAATATCGATTAGATTAACCCTACTGTAGACAGGGCATCGGCATCGACACTGTGAAAACCATATAAACGTGTACAGCCTCACTGAGTCGGAAATATATTTTCTTCCTACTACCTCTACAGCAGTGGTCTAGAAACTGTGTACCAACATACAGACAGACCGAAATATATACCAATTCCCTACTCGCACATTACATTCTGATAGGAGCCAGGAAGATACATTTATTCTAATGAGCCTGTCTAATGTAAAACAATTCACCAATCTAATACAAAAGTACCGTTATAATGATTTGATCCTGCGACTCAGTGCTTCATCTTCTTTCTTCTCTATCGATGTATGACTCTTTTGTAGTGGGGAGATTAGTGTGGCTCGTTAGGTAAATTAGTAGATGTAGCAGTTTTAAGATCATTTGTTTTTCACATTATATGTATAATCTTGTCCCTGGAATAATTAAACTTGTGAGGAAGGTCAGTATAATGACTACTAGTCATATCAGTAAATAAAGTTTAAAAATGGAAATATGTGCATGAGCACCTCAGTGACTTTTGTTATAGATGTGCACCAAAGATTTTTGAAAACTTAAAAATATCTTGAATTGTTTAAGCTATGGTCTGGAACCTAAATATAAACATACAGACAAATAGAAACATAGACATGTTTAAACACTGACAGATACATCAACAACCCTTATAATAGATATTTATACAAATGCAAAACACATATGTTCTCTATTCATCTGACCTAATATTTCATTTTTCTTTTCTAGAAGATTTGCAAAATCAACGAGGTAAGGAAAAAAGCCCTTTTCATGCTTTATCCATGTCATTTATGTGCTTCATCATTTTTTATTATTGTATAGAAGTATCAATGGAGTATAAAGTTTGGCTAAGGGTTAGATGTGCAGTATTGCAGATTGTTTGATTTTCAATCACCATATGCATACGCCGGGAGCAGGAAACTTGAAAGTTCTCTAAAGAGTATGTTGATGTTTCAATATTGATTGGAACAGGTAGCGCACATGATTTCGATTGGGACAACTAATATTTCATTTATTTTTCATAGACATTGCACAAGCATTGTAAAGTAAGAACGAACAAAGTATACTTTTGTATTATTCAACGTCCAATAGTAGCAGTGGGTGGGAAAAGCATCACGACCAGTCAATTTAGCCTTGAGTTATTCATTCTGCCCTTGGTAGCAATGATATAATCCATCTGATACCTCTGTGTAGACCATGCAAATTCAATCCTTGGCTCAGAATTTTCAGTGGTACACAAGGCTATACTGAGAGTTGATGCAAATTTGTAATCCCGGATGGGGGGGGGAAATTTCTGTCCCATATCGATTATTTTCTGACACCTTTTAATGAAAAACAGAAGTCCATGTCAAAAAGGAATACTGTTAATATTGCAAATTTCTGTACCTTATGACACAGCTTAAACAGTTAGATTTATACTGAAATATTCTCTGTAAACGTTCAGTGATGTTTCTTTTAGGTTTCAAAGAATACACTGTACCGGTAGTTAAAACTTACTATAGTAATATCAATACATAATATTGGAATTATGTATGACATATCAATTATACACATATGAAGAGGTCACACAAATAAGTCCACCTTTTTTGCAAGATTAATCAAGATGGACAAAAATAATGACAATAGTTCTCATTCAACTTTGAGGTACGATTGATTTACCCTTCAAAAAAGTTATAATAAGAATAAAAATTGTATAAACAAAACAACAATTACAATAGCAGCATTTCAACTAAATACTAGACTACAAAAACTGTTCCTTTTGCTAGATCAATCAGCTCAAAAATCGATTATTTTCTGACACCTTTTAATGAAAAACAGAAGTCCATGTCAAAAAGGAATACTGTTAATATTGCAAATTTCTGTACCTTATGACACAGCTTAAACAGTTAGATTTATACTGAAATATTCTCTGTAAACGTTCAGTGATGTTTCTTTTAGGTTTCAAAGAATACACTGTACCGGTAGTTAAAACTTACTATAGTAATATCAATACATAATATTGGAATTATGTATGACATATCAATTATACACATATGAAGAGGTCACACAAATAAGTCCACCTTTTTTGCAAGATTAATCAAGATGGACAAAAATAATGACAATAGTTCTCATTCAACTTTGAGGTACGATTGATTTACCCTTCAAAAAAGTTATAATAAGAATAAAAATTGTATAAACAAAACAACAATTACAATAGCAGCATTTCAACTAAATACTAGACTACAAAAACTGTTCCTTTTGCTAGATCAATCAGCTCAAAAACAACTTAAACCATTGTTAGATTAGTATGTTGTAAATATGTTACAATTAATGCTTGTCTTGATTCTTGATTCTTCGTGTCCCACATTTAACAAGTTTATTCATATCATACAAATACTGACAGTTTGAAAGGCATTGTTATCCAAAGTGGAGAAAAATTGTACATACATAACCCCTCATCGAGTTTAAAATATTCGTTGTTCCTCTGATATCAAGAGCAAGGTCATGTGGATTTAATTGCACCTAGTATTTGATGAGGAGGCTAACGGAACTAACGTTATACTCATGCATGATTTGGAGATTATTTGTTTTTCATACACTGTATGCATACGTGGAATAATTAATGGGTGATGGGATGGAGCTTGATTAGTGTACATCCTCACGTATAAAACCTTAAATGTGGAGAAATTTTATTTGGCACCAATATGATACTTGTTGTGTTATGTGCACCAAGTTAAAACGAGATTCTCTTATCAATTTGAGGAATAATCTGGAACATATTCACATAAAGACATAGAAATGTACCAACATATATTCACTCTATGTACATTAAATATTAATTTGGGATGTTAAAGCGGATCATCTCCTTTGAGTTTATTTGATCTCTATTTAGTCTTTCACAGAGTCATTCCAAAAGGAACAAGGTCAAAAAGATGTCCTTATTATTATCATGCTACTCCATGTTTCATTTTGTATGCATTTGTTACTTTTGTAGTGTTAGGTGGGTGGAACCTAAAACATTAATAGTAAGAGAAAATATATTCACCCCGTGTTTGATGATTATAAATATATCACGAGCTTTTGGGTGGATTAAAAATATTTCTAAATGTTTTTTTAAATAGTAAATATATATATGTGTGTGTGTGTGTGTGTGCTTTTGTGTGTGTGTTTGTGTGTGTTTTTGTGAATGGTGAACAGCGGTATGTACTGTCTCCCTGCTTTTGAAACATACTTCTTTTGATATTTGCACAAATGTGATGTCGATTTAATAGCAGCAGTTACTTTAAGATAGAGCTGTGCCTGCTAATTTTGGAATGTGCATTATTTGCAAATTCCGTTGTTTTTGCACAACATAAACACGCTATTGTTCCTAGAACAAGTATTCTTGGTGAGTACCAGCCACAACAAGGGAAGTTGAATTATCTTGCATTTATGTAATTTACAGAAAGTTTCAAAACTCTTATATTCAAATACGTCATTTTCAATTCATTTACTTCTTCAAGGCCAAAATGGTTTATAAATTTGATATTATTATTGAAAGGATTGTATAGAACGAATATGCGTTTAGAAAATGGGTATCAAAATGCATAGATAACTGAAACTAATAGGCAATATTGTACTTGCATGAACAGAATGACGGAAATTCGTACAAGTATTTACATTCTACGCAAAACATACAAAGTACTAAGTCGTTAGCTCATGAAGATGACATGAAGAAACACTCGTTTATAACGAAACATATCTCAATCTAACAAATTAATTTGTCAGTGCAGACCCTCACTTTATTTGTATACCAGGCACATATACATAACATGGTTTATTTCATCAATACATCATAGATTATAAACTTGAAAACTCTAACTTACATCGACCAATGATTGAGAGAGAGAGAGAGAGAGAGAGAGAGAGAGAGAGAGAGAGAGAGAGAGAGAGAGAGAGAGAGAGAGTGAGTATAAATTTGAAAAATCTACTTTGATAATGGTATAGATTTGTTTGGAAGTGAGAGAAAAAGAATTGCAAACGATGAAATTGCCTGAATCATTAAAGATAAATTTGCTTTTAATCCTTTAAATGTTTATCTTTATATTGAACAACTTACTGTAATAAGGTAAACTTTCAACACAATAAGACAAATCAAAGTACAGATAAGTTATTATTTTTCATCCTTTTTGTTGGTGCAGTTAACTGGTACACTTTCTCCATCCATTGGCAGTATGAACTTGAAGAAATGTTTTGAAATATATTCAACCACTAAAGTCTTGCTTGCAAATGTTTTACATATCCACAGTGAAGATATAATTCATATTTGTAATATAATTCTGTCAAATGAACAAGAGTGTGCAGAAACCACATTTCTAGGCTTGGAATAGTTGACGGACGATATAACTAATCTCCATTGTAATTATATTAACACTAGAGTTTATGGAACCTTACCTTTATATATCGAATGATAAATTTCAAAAGGACATATTGACATTTCTCATTTAATTTTCTCTAAGGTATCATACTAAATAAATGTTCAGTGCAGAAATATGAAGAAGCACATCTTTGATTCTTGTTTAGAGAGATTGGGGCAGGGTATATACTTGATCTTTATTAGACCTAATTAATGTTTCATTTCTCTTTCAAAGACAAGGATCAATCTCCTGAACGTAAATTTGTATTGATTTTATCATGCTCTTATTCATGCCACTATATGCTTTATCTGTTTTCTTGTCTTTATATGTATCACCTTTGTAGTAGACGTGGGTGGGAAGGTGAGATCTTACTGAGAACATCTTGTCCAGTCATTCTTTATAATATAAAATATAATAAAATATTTCCTTTGTTTTGAGCTTTGTAACTGTCTGTATCTCAGAAGTATATATCGATTAGAATACCCCGGATTCTGACCGTGTCATCGACATCCCAACACATATATACAAATGATGAGCCTCCATTTATCTGACGCATACTTTCATAATTCATAATAGGAACTATCGATTTTGATTTGGTAAATATTACCGATGTACATATGAAAGGCTATTTTAGCTGTGTATAAAGTTCAATAAAATACATTAATATGCAGGTTCTTTCTTGATCCTGTCTTGATGTTTCATGTTTCATTAATAGCATTGTTACAAATGCATGAATGGAGGAACACACGAATTACATGCTGATATTGATGCCACTGTTTGCCTTATCTGCTTTCTTTGCTTTAGATCTCAATTGTGTTTTGATGAGTGGCTGGAGTAGACAATGTGACGTTGCACTTGTGACACACACTTTATTTCGTTCTTTTCTTTGGAATGTAAATTACAAAAATATTTAATGTATTATAAAACTTTTGATAGTATTTAACTCACTCTCTACTAAAACAATATCTATTTTAATAAAGTTGATATCAACAGTGGCATCAGCATCATTCAATATAAAGTATATACATATGTAAATCTTCACTGAGTCTTATAGGGTAAGT
Organism: Unio pictorum; assembly: GCA_030141615.1. Lineage (NCBI taxonomy): Eukaryota > Metazoa > Mollusca > Bivalvia > Unionida > Unionidae > Unio > Unio pictorum. The sequence goes on along the minus strand of JARLTB010000147.1, from coordinate 2,136,248 downwards.
TTGCTTATGCTATTTGTTTGCAGTTTGAACAGGAGTTGAATGTACCTTGTATGTTTTGCGTGGGATGTTAATACTTGTACGAATTTCCGTCATTCTGTTCATGCAAGTACAATTTTGCCTATTAGTTTCAGTTATCTATGCATTTTGATACCCAAAGTCTCAGAACATAAATTCAATGAAGATAAGTAAGAAGTGTCATGTCTGTAATACTTACTTTAGATCTGTACCAAGATTGCTGAACATGTCTTGAGTTATATTGTCTGAGTTATGCTCCATACGTTATGTACAAACATACAGACAGACAGATGCCAACAGCTAAATTTATCTCTTTTAAGTTAAATACTGATTCGGGTAAATGAAAATGCTTTTATTATCTATCTAATGCTCCATTTCTCTTCCACAGAGGAGTTGGCAAAGCTCAAAGGTAAGACAAAATATTGATTGTATTTTGCTGTTATCTACACCATTCTCTACAACATCTGGATTCATTTGTATATATGTATCACTTTTGTAGTGCAGAGTTAGGGGTTGGTGTAGGTTAACATTTTGTTTCTCACATAATATATTCCCCTCGTTATTTTGCAAGTCTAAAACTATTAAGAAATTGTATGTATTATGAAGTTTCTAACAGTTGTTGTCCCACTTTTATTAAGTTTATTCATATCATACAAATACTGACAGTTTGAAAGGCATTGTTATCCAAAATGGAGAAAAAAAACTGTACATACTTAGCCCCTCATTGGAGTTTAAAATATTCGTTGTTCCTCGGATATCAAGAGCAAGGTGATGTGGATTTAATTGCACCGAGTATTTGACGAGGAGGCTAACGGAACTAACGTTATACTCATGTATGATTTGGAGATTTTTTTGTTTTTCATAGACTGTATGCATACGTGGAATAATTAAACTTGGTGATGGGATGGAGCATGATTAGTGTACATCCTCACGTATAAAAACCTTAAATGTGGAGACATTTTACTTGGCACCAATATGATACTTGTTGTGTTATGAGCACTAAGCTAAAACGAGATTCTCTTATCGATTTGAGGAATAATCCTGAAAGTATTCACATATAGACATACAAATGTACCAACATATATTCACTCTATGTACATTAAATATTAATTTGGGAGGGTAAAGCGGACCATCTCCTTTGAGATTATTTGATCTTTATTTTGTCTTTCACAGAGTCATTCCAAAAGGAGGAAGGTAAGAAAGATGTCCTTTTTATTATCATGCTACTCGATGTTTTATTTTGTACGCATTTGTTACTTTTGTAGTGTTCGGTGGGTAGAACCTATAAAACATTAATAGTAAGAGAAAATATATTCCCCTCTTGTTTTATTATTATAAATATATTTCGAGCTTTTGGGTGGATTAGAAATATTTCTAAATGTTTTCTTTAAAATAGTAAATACTTATTGTAACAATATCATTAGAATTCTTATGTTCTAAAGCATATATATATATATATATATATATATATATATATATATATATATATATATATATGTGTGTGTGTGTGTGTGTGTGTGTGTGTGTGTGTGTGTTTGTGTGTGTTTATGTGTATGGTGTACAGCGGTATGTACGGTCTCTCTGCTTTTGAAACATACTTCTTTTTTGATATTTGCAAAAATGTGAATTCGATTTAATAGCAGCAGCTACTTGAAGTTAGAGTTGAGTGTGCTAACTTTGAAATGTGCATTTTTTGAAAATGCCTTTGTTTTTGAACACCTTAAACACACTATTGTTCCTAGAGCAAGTACACTTAGTGAGTACCAGCAACAACAAGGGAAGTTGAATTATCTTGCATTTATGTAATTTACAGAACGTTTCAAAACTCTTATAATCAGATACGTCTTTCTCAATTCATATACTTCTTTAAGGCCAAAATGGTTTTTGCATTTGATATTATTATTGAAAGGATTATATAGAAAGAACATGCCTTTAGAAGATGGGGTAATCAGAAATTGATAATTATTAGTTATTTACCAAATAGGTTTTAATAATTCCATCTTTGATCCAATCAAAGCAATATTTTTTGTTTGATAATTTATGAACTGATTGCAAACATCTATGGAAATGGAGGTTAGATAAGATTAGAAAACATAGCAAATAGATTCTGCAAGAAATAACATTAGTATTGGAAATTGATCGATATATGTTCCCCATTTTTAATCAGGAAAATGTAATCCTCTAATGATAATGCCACATGGATCATTTTAAACATTTACTAATAGTCCAAAGATGCTTTGCAAAGGAATATGATTGGGATGCTATATTGCTTAGTTTGCACATACCTTTGCTGTAATCATCACTGAAAAGGTATTTCTATGTTTCTCTAGCTTTCTGCAGTTTTGGTGAATATTTGGAATACCGGATATTTATTTTGCACTCCTCTAAGTTTGGGTATTACCTATGTAGAACGGATTTTATAACAGCTGTAGTTTCTTTTGAGTATGTATTTTGTATCTAATCACAATTAACATTTTGAAATAATAGGATATAACAAAGAGTGCCTATCATCCAGTACTCCGAGTTAAAATAATAAGAATGATGCAAGATGTTTCCATGGTAGCAAAAGTCACTTCAAAGCAGCATGCTTCTTTGTGTACCATATTTGGTTGAGCAGTATCAAATGTGGTCCAAAAACAAACGTGTTTACAGACATAAATAGAGACACACCAAGAGATTGATCTCTGCATATACTTGGGTGAAATGAGGTTTCCAGAAACATATATATCCCGCTTAAACATCAAGCTGTATTTTGTCTGCATTTTGATTGGTAAAGATGCATTCATCAGTACCTAACTACATCTATTTTGATTTTAATATATCAAGATTAACTCTTATTTCAAACTATAAAGTGTTAATATACATACCATTTACTCTTCGAAATGAACAAGAGTTATCTACAGAAGTCATGTCTCCAGTAACCTGCTTATGTAAATCATCTGACCGAAAGTATCCAATATTCTAGATTTTTAAATGTTTGTACTACTTATACTTGTATCCTATCTACCATTATTTCCAGTTTTTATGTAATACTTTGGGTTATGTTCTATAAACCAAAATCGTTTCAAATAAATGGACCGACACATAATAATAATGATATCCGCAGGTGTTACATGTGGAGGGCAGACTAAATCAGTACCTATTTCTAATTAGCCCTTCCAATATCTCATTTTCGGCTTTTAGTGTTGGAAAATGGAAGAAGGTAGAAAACAGCCATCATGATCTGACCCATTACCTTCGTTGCTTCTTGCTTTTGTCTTTTTAGTTGTAATATTTAATACTACATCTGATACACAGACTAAGTCGTTAGGTCATGAAGATGACCTGTAGAAACACTCGTTTATAACGAAACACATATCTCAATCTAACAAATTAATTACTCAGTGCCGACCCTGTCTTTATTTGTAAACCAGGCACATATACATAAAATGGTTTATTTCATCAATAAATCATAGATTATAAATTTGAAAACTCTGACATACATCTATCAATGATTGAGAGAGAGAGAGAGAGAGAGAGAGAGAGAGAGAGAGAGAGATTTTATAAATTTCTAAAATCTGCTTCGATAATTGTATAGCTTTGATTTTAAGTGAGATAGAAAGAATTGCAAACGATGAAATTGCCTGAAACCTTAAAGGTGAATTTGTTTTTAATGCTTTAAATGTTTATCTTTATGTTGAAGAAGTTCCTGTAATAAGGTAAACATTCAACACAATAAGACAAATCAAAGTACAGATAAGTTATTATTTTTCATCCTTTTTGTTGGTGCAGTTAACTGGTACACTTTCTCAATCCATTGGCAGTATGAATTTGAAGAAATGTTTTGAAATATATTCAACCACTACAGCCTTGCTTCAAAATGTTTTACAAATTCACAGTGAAGATATCATTCATATTTGTAACACAATTCTATCCAATGAACATGAGTATGTACAAACCACATTTCTAGGTTTGGAATAGTTGACTAATGATAGAACTAGTCTCAATTGTAATTATTTGAACACTAGAGTTTATTTAACCTTACCTTTATATATCGAATGCTACATTTCAAAAGGACATATTGACATTTCTCATTTAATTTTCGCTTATGTAAATATATGTTCCCCTCTTTTCAATTCACTTACCAGGAAATTCCTCTTAATGGCGGAAATCAAATATATGACATCAAAACATAAGACGCAGAAGGGTCTTTGGTATACAAATATTAAATAACTTTCCATTTTGTCTGTCATTAAAGTGTTTATTCAGGCATTACTGATACAATAAACTAAGCTCAGTTCTGATTTTACTAATGGAATTGTATAGTAAGTATTCATAATGATTGTTCAGTGTGTTACATTCGTATGAAGAATGTTGTTTATCAAACAAACTGTTAGTCATTTACATTTTGAAAGAAAAATAAGAATGTTTAGTTTTGGTATTTATTTATGTCAAAGAAACACAACCTCAGAATCCAAACGGTGACAAATGAATCAGGCAATAACTATTGTTTGGTGCTGGCTGACACTAGGAAGAAAATGGCTTGGTTTGCTATGTACGCATATTTGGTCGAAATTCAATTTTTCCTACTTGAACAATATGTGGTATGTGCTAAGATCATCTTTTATGAATCTATTTGACACAAGCAATGCCTTTGTAATCCCCCGGGTATGCTTTCACATACATTGCGTGAAAGTCCTCTGGTATGGATTCCTTACAGTATATATGATCATGTAACATATATTGTGGTCAATTAATAAGTGTGCAAAGTATATTAACCTGACATGTTTTCTAGAATTAATATGTACTGCACAAATGAATAGGTCCTGGAAGAACTGCTCACCATATAGTATTCTGCAGATAGGATGAGTTTTCAGTTTTTACAATATCTCTGATATGAAGCTTGTTATAAAACGTATATTTTTGTAGTCTTTAGAGTTCACGCATTACCTGATTGCAAATAAAAAAAAGTTATCAGGCAAACATGTTTCCCCAGTTTTGTTGGTATTCAAGTTAGACAACTGAAGAATTTTTATCACAAAGTGACACGTTTATTTAAATTATGCCTTAAGCGGTATTTAGACAGCAAATTGCATTTAATCTGCTAGGTGGTATGTACAGATGAATTGCAAAGAGAACTATTTTTGTTTTGTAATAGAAAGTTTAATGCTGTCTTTGCATTTATCTTCCACGATATGAGTATATTCAATATTGTATGTAATATGTATTACACGATTTAAGCATGCCACGCTCTTCACTTGCTACTCATTGCTTCAAATCCATAATAAAAATATAGTTTAAATAGTTAATCCATGATAAAAGAAAGAATGTATATATTACATTTTGATGGTTTGCAAAAACCATTGTACTGAAAGTACAATACAGCATAGCATTGAGTATTAACAAAATTATTAATATCAATACTAGATGTTTATGTTTACTCCCTTCATTTACTCTGAGAAGTGTTTGTATCCCAAATGTATAACCTGATCCCTTATGCGTGATATGCATTTACCTCACTTGTGCATCAAAACGATTTTTATTTGCTGTATGATTGGTAAATAGACTTTCTACATCACATGTGTGCACCCAAAAAAATTCTTAGTTTTTTTGTGATTTTGATATATGAAGAGGTCAGATATATTATGTAAAGTTTCTGACAGTTTTCAGCCATCAACGTGTTGCCAAACATCTGTCCTGCTATTATTCTGCTTCAGATTTAGAACAAATATCCTGCTACATGCAGCTTTAAAAGAGTGTTTCTGCAAAGAAAGGAACTAAGTATATCTGTTATATTTGATGGAAAGAAAAGTTATGTTGAGATAAAAGAAAACTATTGCCTTGTTTAAAAATAATAATATTCAGACCCTAAATTAGATATATCATCTGGTCTCCAGCTTTTGTCGATATTCAGACTGAAAGTGTTCAATTCTCATTTTCGGAAGTATACTCTTACTAGTACCCTATTATACAGTACTCTGAATTGCAAATGTTAATGAAAATATTGACGGTGGTAAATGTTAAGTATTAAAAGGCACTTTTCAAATCTTACAGGTACTGTAAACGAGGGGAGGGTGTGGTATCATGACATATCCCTATTTAGTGTCTCTCAAATGCTTATTATTTCTTTTCCAGGTATAGATCCTGACACGGAGGAAGGTAAGGGAATAAATAACTTGATGCCACTCTAGAATTCTTCCCAATGTGCATATGTTTATTTGCCAAATTGTAATACCAGAATACTAGAATGGTCCTTTATATGATTTCAATGTAGCAATACATATAATGTATTATGTATGGTCTTTACAGTTTTTGAAAATCAAACATGCAAATATGCCTCTTATATGTAATTTACAGCTCATTTCCAAACTAAACAAGTCCTCTGGAGATGACATATCACTCACCCATATGTATGTCAAGAACCCCAACTTAAGGCATGGTATTTTCCATTTCTCGCAATGGTTATACATTTCACGTGAATACTATTGTCCTGTACTCTCACTTGTGTACAAATTAGGCTAAAATTTGTTCAATGTATAGAATAAAAATATTGAATACAGTAAATTCATAAGTTAAAAAATTGTTACAATTCCTTGGTCTTAAACTATTTAACAGAAAAGAATCCAAGACTTCAAGTTAAGTACAATCAAGATATAATATATTTCCCCAGAATACAAAGTGAACATGTATGAAGAACATACAGTATTGTGGAGTCCCAAATGATCCTAAATGTCCTATCACAAGTTCAAAAGTATGGACTGAATAACCTTTTCAGTTATACCTGGACACAACTCTAAGGTATTCAATACGTATTGACATAAGACTAAATATACACCACATGGAAACAAACTGGATCTTGAATAATTCAAATCAAAATAAACGTATAGTGTTTATTGCTAAAATCATAACAAAAAGGCAGGTAGACATAACAAGTTAGATAGAGACCTTCGTTCACGGAGAAACGTCAATCGCGCAATATTTACTTATTAAACTCAATACATCCAATCATAAAAATAAATAAAACTTTCTTTTCATTTTCCAAAATTATTCTTATCACGCTATAATTACATATGAACATGTTATAATAATAACACAAAATGTACACAAAATAGAGCAATATAGCACTTCTTTGTTTGTGAATGTTCATCTGAAACCATATGTCTCCTTTGATGTTCCTAATGTCAATATTGTATTCTTGCAGGATCAAATTTGATCTCCACAATCTCTGATTCTTGTTGTTCATTTTGTACATGAAAGTAAGGGGTTGTGATCGTTGGACATGATAATAGTAGGAGCTGAAATGTTATTCACTTCAACGTGTTTCAAAACCAAACTTTCCTTCTCGATTGCGGAATAGTTTCTCTGGTGCTTGTTGTTTATAAAGTAAAATAGCACACTGGATGATCCAGACTGTTTTGTCTTCGAAATCATTATTCCACTAACTCTTACATCACTTGTATCAACCAAAAATTTAAGTCAGTTACTGCAATTTGGAGCCACAAGATTTCTGACACATATCAGACCAAAAAAATTTGGATTTCTTACTGATGGAATACCTGAAAGGCTTGGCAGTTATGGAGAAATTTAAAAACAATATAGTATGCAGCCACATTAAAAACATGCATCATTTGCTTTTTACTGACATGCACCAAGAATTCAGAGATACCCTTAAGATTAAGTTACAGAGTTTTAACTTGAATCTGACTCATAATATACACAAAACATAACACAAGCATGGCAAAGCTCACATTTAACTTAATTAACTCCTAGATTAGCATCAATGAGTCTATCAACGAATTTCTAAATAGTTTGTCAGGCATGGTGTTAGATGATAATGGCATTGATGTATCATCACAAATAGCTAGATTATTTTATGTTCATGAAGCGCTGAGACTCTGCCAGAGAACTTTTCATACCAAATGGCATCAATTTAGTTTGATAAATTCCGTCCTGAGTTGAAAATGCCGAAATTTATTTTACTCTTTGCGTAAGTGGAATTCGAAATATATTTTAAATGGTAAAATTTGCGAACATATTTTTCATTTCCGATTTTGTAAATGCATGAATCAATCCTTATTTTTAAAATGGATATGTTTTGGTGTCATATTTGATTTTTCTAGAATATATCGCAAATAATTAAGTTTGCTTTGGTTCTTTGAAATTATTTTCCAATAAATATTGACTTTGTATTCCTGCTTGAGAGGATCATCCTGTAAGGATGCTGTTTCAGAGGTATAGGATCAATGATCTCAATGTCATGGTTGGTTTTATTGGTTCGTGTTCATATTCAGATCATAACTGCTCTCACTCAATCTTTGTGGTTGTAAAAGATGCTGGTCCAGACTGTTTAATATTTCTAATTCTTAAGATTGGTTACGCAGAAGTTACTGCAGTAAGTTTACATTCCATCATGGAATAATGAGGTGGGTTAGTGCTAGCATAATATTTATATTATAAAATTAATTTTGTTTTCGTCTCCCATGAGTGCTAATGATATTCTAGGTCATATAAAGTTTTTCAATTGTATAATGACCATTAAATTTAACCCGAAGAGGTTAGAGAAATGTGCAAGAGAACTAGAACTCTATTACCAGGTTAAAAACCCTTTTCCTGTGTATTTGTCACACCTTTTTTCATTTGATTTATTGCGTAGAGTGCAGATCAGTTTTGGCTACTTTGCCAGACTTTGATAATTATGTTTGAAATCAGAGATATCGTTAAGAAGATTTATCTTGGAATCTTCATTTGAAAGAAATTTCTCTTTAATAATTTCATGGAAAGTGTATAAGAATCCCGGTCAAAAAAGATTAAAATCTAATGCTTTATGAACTGTTTCCGTAACAACAGCAAATTAACACCCTCATCCCAATATGTTCCTGACATTGTATAAAAAAACATCACAAAATGATATTCTTCAATGTTTGATGAAGTCTTTCTAAATCCCGTTGACTTTCAGGTTGAGAGGCAGAATATTTGAACTGTTGGATGCCTAATTCATAGATAGTTATTGGAAAATTCCAGACATAAAATTTCACCCTTGATCACACTTGACAGGTCCGAGAAAGCAAAAAGTGTATAAAAAATTAAAATCTTTAACTATGGATTCAATTTACATATTTATCAAGAAACTGTTGCTGGAAATGTTTTTACATGCATAATATGGTCAACAAGAACTGGCTGTCTGAAGTGGACTTAGTTGGTAAGGGACTGACACAGACTTCCATTATTATGTAAATGGTTCGTCAAATGCAGGAATGGGATGCTGATTAATGTTATAGATCTTTTTTTTTGTGTTCACCTACCAGTTGACAAGTGTCAGAAGATCTACAAAATTTAATAACATTACTTTTAATTTTCGGTAAATAAGATTTTATTAAAGATTTTGTGATAAGTCTAAATCACTACTGGATTAATAGCCATGAGCGTTTGGTGGTCTGGACTAAGACCTTTCGGTCGATTTGACCACGGACTGACAATTTTATATCTAACTGATGACTCACCACCACTGGTATCTGAAGCGGTCTCACAAGGACCCCATATTGCACAAAAAACTGGGACTTGTATCGCTCTCAGAACCTTATTTCTGTTCAACAACTAGTGTTTATCATTTCTCATCATGAATAGAAGACCGAAAATGAGTAGCAAAACAAAGATCATTGTAATCAACATGTATTGATTGGAACAAATGAGACTCCATCAAAAGGTTGACCAATAGATGTTTTAGCTAACGGAACAATTCCCTTATCAAGATCATGCTCAAGAACATGGCAAAATAATCGATATTGAACACATTATTGTTCCTAGAATAATTACACTTGGTGAGTACCAGTCACGTCACTAAAGAAGGTCATTTCCAGACATATTTTAGTTTATTTTCATTGGCAAAGATGTGTACATTAAGCTTATTTCCGAATCTGTGATGATGCTTAAAACATGATCCTAACTACAAAAGAAAGTCAGTGTGCTCTGCATGTAACATTTGATTATGTTAGTTTATACGTTTTGGTTTCTCTCGCGACAAAATAGATGTTTACCCTGCGTACATAGTATATTCAAGTTTGGTGTGTTTGCATGCATTTCTGATGAGTCCTGTGCTTTTATCAGTATAGCTAATGACCATAAACCACTTTTTATGTTGAATTAAATTGGGTTCTTTCTGATGTGTCATTCAGCCGTTAATCATCTAACTAAATATTGTATGCATTCTTAAAACAAAAGATCATTGTATCATATATTTCTCATTTTCCAAACTCATCATCAGCCTTTGAGTGTAGTTGATGACCACATAGGTTTTGTGCCTCCGATATGCTTTTAAATTATGCTTAAAATATTTAAAATTAGTGATGTGATGCATTTGTATGCATAGTAAAGGCCAGTTGCAAAAGTATATAAGTATGACTTGTTTTTCCTGCACTAGTAACATCTGTTATGTTGTTCTGTGTGTTTGAATCATAAATCTGTACGATTGGATGCATATCTACAAGTACTCCACTTTGCAACTATTGCCAATGTGACTTGTGATATATATTTTACAAATATATCTAAACTTTCAGTGTTTAGCAATTAAGCACAAATATTGTTCCTTTCTATATGTGTCCCTTGATGAACAGTGGATTTGGAAGTGGTAATAACGAACTGGAAATATAGAGAATGGATGGATCTTGATGTTTTGATAGTAATGCTTGAATCTTTCAAATTGATAAATGTCTACATGTAACCACCACCAACATTCAAATGTTCACTGTGGTAGAAATGTTACTGGCATATGATGGGTTTAGTTATTATACACATTACCAACTGTGTATTACAGAGTAATATATCTTGTGACGATGTTGGACTTTTTCTCTTTCATTTCTAAAAAGATGTAAACAAACTTTCCTGATCTTAATAATCTGAAACTTTTTAAACTATTAAACAACAGAACAATATTATATAAAGCTAGATTTCCACGTTTAAAATATCATTCTAAGAATCTCTTCCAGAGTTCACTCTCTGCAATGTTGGTTAATATTTGGAACATTCAATATATTTTGACTTCATACCATACATAATTCAGAACGTATGCACGCCGTTGAAGAAAGTCCTGTTTTTAATATCATTGAGACAGTGTAACATTTGTAGTAATTATGTGATACATTAGACTCGCAATGTACCCCCTTTATACAGCGACATATTTAATTTTCAGTGTGGCTGTAAACATATGTTCCACAGCATTCACATTTGTAAAGATTCAATATTTTAAATTTAGTAGATCAGCAATTTCTTTCATTCTTTATCGTATGAGTATAACAAGAAATTGTATTTCTTACAAGTAAATACTGATTAGAATACCCCGGATGCTGACCGTATCATCGACATCCCAACACAATTATACAAATGATGAGCCTCTATGCATCTAAAACATACTTTCATAATTTAGATTAGAACCTATTGAGCAGTGTGAAGGATATCTCATGCTACCTTGTACTTGAATAGGGTTCTAAGTTGGTAACTTTGTACACTGTTTTGAGATTATTTCGCTTTTGCAAAATATATGCATACATTTATACCTGAAATAATTAAACGTACCGTTCACACACATGTACGTAGAAACATAAGAGTATGTATCTCTTTGAAATTTTTTATGTGGCGTGTACCAGATTTCATCCAAATGTGTGAAGCAGTTTGAGATATTGTCTATAAACAATGGATGAATATCGATAAATCTACTGGCAGCTATTTAGCCTCCCCACATATTAAATGCACACGAAGGTCCGAAACATAATGCATTGCCATTTCTGACATTTAATGTACTTTAAATTTTCCTACAATTCGTATCTCACCTCTACCAAGTTAATATCTATTATGATAACCCGGACATTCACAGTGCCATCATCATCATCATCATCATCATCATCATCATCAGTTTCTTGACCTAGTGTGGTCATTGAGAACACTTTGTTGCTGAACATCTGACCAGTTCCCTCCACTTGTCTCGATTATGTCCCAATGCCTATGTTGCCGCAAATCCATGTTGTCAGTCCATTTGTTTCTCTGTCTATCTCTCCTTCAGTCACCCTGGACGCTGCCCTGTAGTACTGTTGTGGATAGACGGTTGCCTCTAGTGACATGGCCATACCATTTCAGCTTTCTCTATTTGACAGTGATGATGAGGTCTTCATATGCACTTACATTGTGCCTAATGGTTGTACACACATCCTCATTTGTGATGTGGTCCACGTATGAGATGCCAAAGATGATTCTGTAGCATCTCATTTCAAGTGCCTGGATTCTTCATTGTAGTTCTGCTGTCAGGATCCAGACCTCTAATGAATACAAAAAGACTGAGATGACTAGTGCTCTCAATAGTCTGATTTTGGTTTTCAGATTTATATTATTGTCTAACCAGATGGGTCTTAGCTTTGACATAGCTGCCGTTATTTGTGCTACTTGTGAGAAAATCTCTGCTCTTGATCCCTCTTCGGTGATTATAGAACGAATATATTTGAATTGAGGCACGTTTCCAGTACCTGTCTTCTGACTTTAATCTTGGCTGAGATTTGCTTGCCACTATTTATCATCAGCTTTGTCGTCTCAGCGCTTATCTCCATGTCAGATCTGGAAGATGTTTCATCGAGGTTCTTCACTAATGCGGCAAGCTCTTTCTTCAGCGTGTCATCAGCGTCCCAAAAAGCATATACATGTATCTAAAACATACATTGATCAATTGAACAATGAGAAATGGATCCCATAGTACCTTCTAGTGGAAAACGGGTTTAAGACAAATAACTTGTGAAAGGTGCATTATTTGTAGATTGTTTGCATACTATTATACCAAGAATAATTCAACGTCATGAGGTGATGCAGATCTATCAGTTCTTACGATATCACTAAATTGATGTTCAATGCAGAAACGTATGAAAAGGCACTACTTATACACTTGTTTTAGATATGTGAAGCTTGTTTTAGATGTTTCCCATGTTTGATCGAAATGCACTGAATGGTTTTAGCAGTCTATAAACATATAGACAGACAAACAAATATACTCGAAGCTGTATTGACTCCTTGCATATTAAACAACATTCGTGGCGGAAAATGCATGACATCTATTTAGCCTAGATTAATGTTTTGCTTCTAGTTCACCTTGTTCATGCCAGAACTGCTTGCTAAGAAAATATGCATTGATTTTACTCTCATTATTGACTCTCTGCATTATCTGTACTCTTCTCTAAGGATGAATCAATTTGGTAGTAGGCAGTGGGTGTAGGATAACATTTCTGTTATAGGAAAAAGTGTATTAACTTTGTTATTTTTATGAGTCGTACAATATATTGGATGTATTATAAGTTCCTGACAGATTTTAGCTCACAAAATAAGTAAATATCGATTAGATTAACCCTACTGTAGACAGGGCATCGGCATCGACACTGTGAAAACCATATAAACGTGTACAGCCTCACTGAGTCGGAAATATATTTTCTTCCTACTACCTCTACAGCAGTGGTCTAGAAACTGTGTACCAAAATACAGACAGACCAAAATATATACCAATTCCCTACTCGCGCATTACATTCAGATAGGAGCCAGGAAGATACATTTATTCATATGAGCCTGTCTAATGTAAAACAATTCACCATTCTAATACAAAAGTACCGTTATAATGATTTGATCCTGCGACTCATTGCTTCATCTGCTTTCTTCTCTATCGATGTATAACTCTTTTGTAGTGGGGAGATTAGTGTGGCTCGTTAGGTAAAGAAGTAGCTGTAGCAGTTTTAACATCATTTGTTTTTCTGACTATATGTATACTATTGTCCCTGGAATAATTAAACTTGTGAGGAAGGTCAGTATGATGACTACTAGTCATATCAGTAAATAAAGTTTAAAAGTAGAAACATGTGCATGAGCACCTCAGTGACTTTTGTTATAGATGTGCACCAAAGATTTTTGAAAACTTGAAAATATCTTGAATTGTTTGAGCTATGGTCTGGAACCTAAATATAAACATACAGACATACAGAAACACTGACAGCTAAATTAACAACCCTTATAATATATACATATGCAAAACACAAATGTTCTCTATTCATCTGACCTAATATTTCATTTCCCTTTTCTAGAAGATTTGCAAAATCAACGAGGTAAGGAAAAAAGCCCTTTTCATGCTTTATCCATGTCATTTATGTGCTTCATCTGTTTTTATTATTGTATAGAAGTATCAGTGGAGTATAATGTTTGGCTAAAGTGTTAGATGTGCAGTATTGCAGATTGTTTGATTTTCAAACACCATATGCATACGCCGGGAGCACGAAACTTAAAAGTTCGCTAAAGAGTATGTTGATGTTTCAATATTGATTGGAACAGGTAACACACATAATTTCGATTGGAACAACTAATATTTCATTTCTTTTTCATAGACATTGCACAAGCATTGGAAAGTAAGAACGAACAAAGTATACTTTTGTATTATTCAATGTCCAATAGTATCAGTGGGTGGGAAAACCATCACGAAAAGTCAATATAGCCTTGAGTTATTCATGCTGCTATATACTTAATATCTATCGTCTCTGTAGATGTATCACTTTTGTGGTATGGATGAAGAGTGGATTGGTAGGCACAGCTTAAATAGTTGCACAAATGTTATTCACATCAGCCTGTAGCATAGGCATATACCTATAGAAGCATATTTATATGTTCAGCCATAAGTGAGGCTTAAACAGTCTTTATTTCTAAGACTCTTGTAGCATTAGTTTCAGCTCGATGTCATAGTGCCCAGTATATTTTGTCAAACACGTGATTTCCTTACTCATTTTTATACTTTGTTATATCAATATAATTATGTAGTATGTAGAATTTTTAACAGTTCAACCTGTAATATCCTATCACAATTCTAACAAGCCATTTACTCTTTCGTTACCAAATTGTATAAAATATCAACAAGAGATGGCATATCTACCAGGTCCTTTGCAAATGTAAAGGCTCCTGCGGAATGTACCCTAATGTTGTTCAATATCCGATTGTATACTGTTCGTGTTGGTACTCTATTGTCCGTTATATGAACACTTGTTTCAGATGAGTACAAGTGTGTTCACCTACGACCTGATCAGTTTGAGCTATGGCCTGGAAAATATAAACGAACTTGAAACTATCAACTATATAACAATAATACACAGGCAGAAAAACTATATAAAACAGTTATAGTTACTGCCATTAAATGGCTGTCAGAATAAAAAAGGAGTTGCTTGCTTGTCCTTTAAGATAATTTGACTATAGTCGGAATACTATATGGTTAATTCCCAAACATCTGTGTTACCAATACCCTATTTCCGAGCACTGATTCTGTAATCTCTAAAATCTGATGTAGTAACAATACCACATAGCTCTCCACCAAATCCATGTATTAACAATACCCTATTTCCCAGCACTGATTTGTTTTCTTTAAAATCTGATACAGTAACAATACTACATAGCTCTCCACCAAGCCCATATTAACAGTATCCTATCTTCCAGTACTGATTTTGTGATCTCTAAAATCTGATGTAGTAACAATACCACATAGCTCTCTACCAAACCTATGCAGTAACAATACTCTTTTCCCCAGCACTGATTTGTTTTCTTCAAAATCTGATGTAGTAACAACACTACATTGCTCTCCATCAAACCCATGTAGTAATAGTACTCTATATTCCATATGACATTGTTGTTGTTGTAGGGTTAAACGCCAATTTTAAGCACAAGATACGCTCATATTAATGGCGGAGGAAGAACATGGGAAAATCCACAGAAAGAATCACTGACCCACGAGAAGCTACTGGCAAGCTTTCTCACATACCCATATTAGCCAAATCTTAAACTCAAACCCATGCAGACAGGTGAGATGGCAGTGATCAGCAATGGAGAGCACTTTAGATCACTCATCCACTTGGGGTCCCATGCGACACTGTAAAGCAGAGTTTGTGATATCAAACATATGATGTAGTAACAATACTGCATTGTTAATCACCAAATTTGTGTATTAACATTACCTTATTTCTATGTGACAGTGTTAAACAGATTGTCTTGATCTTCAAAACTTGATATAGCCACAATACTACATTGTTCATGTAGTGGCATTACCCTATTTCCATTTAATAGTGTAACACTGACTTATGTGATTTGTAAAACATGGTGTCGAAAGCATACTGCATCGTTAATTCCAAAGCACAAGTAGCAACATTACCCTATTTCCATGGTTACTGTGTAACATTCATTTGGTCATTTAAAATATCTGATGTAAGATTACAAGAGCTATGCTTCACACTGCCTCCAGAATATAAAAGAAAATTCTGTGTTGCTATTCATATAGGACTCGAACTTTGTGTTTAATATTACTTGTAAATGTTTTTTATATACTAATATTACTCTACTGATTATCAACTGTACCACCTTCCCAAGTCAAGACTGCCCTTGGTAGCAATAATAGAATTAATCTGATACCTTTGTGTAGACCATGCAAATTCCACCCTTGGCTCAGAATATTCAGTGGTACACCAGGCTATACTATGAGTTTGATGCAAATTTGTAATCCCCGGGGGGTGGGGTGGGGGGCAATTTCTGTCCTACATCGATTATTTTCTGACACTTTTTAATGAAAAACAGAAGTCCATGTCGAAACAAAATACTGTTAATATTGCAGCAACTTTAATGTTGCAAAAGAACCATTGACAATTTCTGTACCTTATGACATAGCTTAAAAAGTTTGATTTATACTGAAATATTCTGTGTAAACATTCAGTGATGTTCATTTTAGGTTTCAAAGAACACAAAATACCTGTAGTTAAAACTTACTATAGTAATATCAATACATAATATTGGAATTATGTATGACATATCAATTATACACATATGAAGAGGTCACACAAATAAGTCCACCTTTTTTGTAAGATTAATCAAGATGGACAAAAATAATGACAATAGTTCTCATTCACCTTTGAGGTACCATTGATTTACCCTTCAAAAAAGATATAATAAGAATATAAATTGTATAAACAAAACAACAATTACAACAGCAGTTTTTTTAACTAAATATTAGACTACAAAAACAGTTCATTTTGCTAGATCAATCAGCTCAAAAAACTTAAACCATTGTTGGATTAGTATGCTGTAAATATGTTACAATTAATGCTTGTCTTGATTCTTGGAAAAATATGTTCAAGTGATGATGCAAATCGGGAAATATTTGGTATTTTGTGTGCTCCCAGTACATGTGTATATGAATGTGATAATAACACTATATTGCTACGTTCGGGTCAGTCCGGTGTTTTAGACCTTTTAAGGGTACATTCAGTTTGAAATTAGAATACTTTCTCTTAGCTGAGATGAACTGAGCATAGATTTACATTAGCTGGGATCCGCACAGAATATGCACAAATTCTGGCAGTAGTCTTAGTCTAGCACAGATGATATTTAAGCTGGAATCATGCTCAAAGTACAGCTTCATGATGGCACCAGCCTAGCATGGACTGGAACTCATCATATTCATGTACATTATTTCATTCAGATTCTGGCTCCTGTGTAGCCCTTATAAAGAGAGACAAATTTTCATTTAAGTAGTGATTATATATATATATATATATATATATATATATATATAACGGCAAAACTCTGCATTGCTTGCAGTTCTTTAAATCCCCTGAGTAAATGGTAAGCTAGTAATAAAATAATGAGAAAAACTGGAAATCTTGTCAGAGACAAATCTATGTGTATATATATATCTATATGTATATATATCTATATGTATGTATATCTATATATATATATGTGTGTGTATATATCTATATGTATTTATGTATGTATATATATATATATATATATATATATATATATATATATATATATATATATATATATATATACACATATGTGTGTATATATATATCTATATGTATATATATCTATATATATGTATATATATATATCAATGTGTATATGTATGTATATGTGTATGCATGTGTATATGTATGTATGTGTACATATATATATATATATATATATATATATATATATATATATATATATATATATATATATATGTGTGTGTGTGTGTGTATGTGTGTGTGTAGTGACTTAGTGGAATTTACTTGTTATCATGAATAGAAAGTGTGTACAAATCTTAACATTCTTTAATCAATTACTATAAATCTTTATTTCATATTTTAGTTGAGTATATGCATGAATGTCATATATACAGAATGGAACATTTCTTTTGACCTTTTCATGTCTCCTAAGAAGGTTTTCTTTGATTTTGTTACTATAAGAATAAAATAAATGAAACAAAAATTCATGTAAGTACCTTTCTGTTACATAGAAAAACAGCATGATTTTTGTATCAGTATTGTTTAAACATATCACATATCTAATTAAAGTTAAGGTTAATTCCTGAATACATTTACATGCCATTTCACAACATTTAATATTTGCCTATACCAAGAGGTGTTAACGTTAAATGTGACTAGTTATAGATTTTATTTTTATATAATAATTGGATACAAAATAGATGTCATTTGTACATCAAATTTGTCACCTTGAAGACCATGATAAGCTTTCTCTGCATGATCAATGCAGAAATAGATACCTAACAAGTGAGTCACCTTAAAACATACTTGTGACCTAGGGAAGGTACTCTTAAAGTGGGGTACTCATCCATAGATGCAATTTAGAATTGTCTAAACAATTTTAATATGAACGTGTTGAAATTAAAGAATCCTGGTATGTTTTTTTTTTTTAACTGCCTTCCCTGGGTACCATGTATGTTTAAACAGAACCGCACTAATGGTTATAATAACAAAATCATATCTTCATAAAGAAGCAAATAGTCAGTGTGCATATACTGCAGTCACAAAATAGTACAAAATACTTCCTATATAGATTATGTCATAAAGTTCATTTTAGCATTAAAGATTGAAAAGGTTTTTAAATGTTCAAAACAGTGATGCCTTTGAAGTATCAAACCAGTCTCCAAAGGGAAATAAATCAGACAAATTGTACAGCAATTTACTTTAAATTTGTCTTTTTATGATTAATATCAAATCTGCAGTTGTGTCTCATAGTGCCAAGATTGATATATGTATTTTAAATAATTTCTTACTTGAGTTTCTGGACTACTTGTTAATAGTTTTCATTGAAATTATATATTTGGTGACATGTCCAAAAAATGTACACTAGATAAGCTGTATATAAAATCTGTTTGTCTTTTCTATCATGCTTCATTGACATTTTCCTGATATATGTAGATTTCTCTTTTTGCACTTTTGCTGTTGGTTCTTTATAAAATATAAAGTGTTTTCGTCCAAAAAGATGCCCAGATAAAACTTTTGGTGATTGTATTCAACAATTGCTAACTCTTGATCTGTGCCTTCATATCCTTTTCCTTCCTGCAATCAAATTTAGAAAAAAATTAATTTTCTCCTACCAAATTACAAACCAACTGCTTAAAAATTAAAGATGAAATAATTAAGACTTTAATCTTGTGAAGCATGCACTTTAAAGCTTATTTATCTTTAATTTTCTGTCACAAATGTGCTAAAGACAAAAGGTTCAAAGACCCATTATGAATGAGTAAACCTAAGTAAACTTTCATCATACATCAGCATAAAGAGAATTATCATGGGAATACATTTTAGGCATTATTGATTGGTATTGAATTGTAAAGTGAAATTTAACGACATTTGTCAGAATCATGGCAAATAATCACTAACATTTATTTTCGTAAATATAAGATTAAGAATTAGTATACATATGGAGTTAAGCTCACAATACAAGTTGACACTGACACTGATCCTTTAGACATTTATGATCAGTTAGTTATTCAGTATATATTTAAGTAGTGTCCTGCTTACAGAGAATTGAGAAATTTAACTGATCAGGAAGACAAATGCATAGGATGGCCTATCAGTAACTATCATGCAGAAACGCACCATTAAATAAGATAGTAATACATTATTATATTATTTTTATACTAACTTCACATTTTCTTTGCATCTTCAAGTGTTCTTCATTAGATCTGTTTTGTTTCAAAATCACTTTTCTGCTAGGAACTTCATTGTTACCTTCAAGGTCCTGAAATGAAGTACATGTTATGTAGCTACTTGAGTATGGTGCATTATGGAACATTGCATGAACTGTTTCTTGTTTATTGTTGGAAAAAAGACAGTCACTCTTCAGTGGAGGGCTGCTGCATCATTATTGTCTTATGGTTTTACTTAAACTCTATTTCAATTTCCTAAACACTATTTTCTTCATACTTGTTATAAACTATTATGAAGTTAAGATAACTTATTCTGAAGTTGGCCTTTTGATATTTGGAGCCGTAGGAATAAATGTTACAGCAATGCATAATCATTGCCTCAACATGCATCATGTAGTGCATATGTTATTTACCATTTTAAAAATTTGCTTGCAGTTCTTTAAATCCCCTGAGTAAATGGTAAGCTAGTAATAAAATAATGAGAAAAACTGGAAATCTTGTCAGAGACAAAGCTAGTTTCACATTTAATATCTTTGATTTTCTTTATTCATATATCCAAACTTTTTCTTCTTGAAAATGCAGAATATGCATTTACAAAAGAACATATGTATAAATCATCTATTCATAAACATTTCTGGCACTCTAATCACAAATTTAGGCTGCATTTATTTCTAACCCAAGCAATATAAATGGTTAGTATAGAACCGCTAATATGTCTGTTTTCTGGAGTGTGTTGACAACCTTGACAATGCATAGATGAGAGAAGAGGTGATTTGGTGTCAAAAAATTATTTGTTCATTCCCTCCCCCTCCGCACACATTTTATTCATTTGAGTGTATTCTAAATATGACTTAAAGAAGAATTATATTAAATATATTAAATCCACTTCACCTGCTAACCATCTGTCCTTTTGTCATCACCTATAATTAAGTTCCTCATGTTGTATCATATGATTTACAAACACACACACACACATACAGAAATAGTTCTGAAAAAACAAAAAGCTTAAATAAATTCTTGCATGTAATACACAACTAGCTGACACTAATGACAACAGGGAGTTTGATCAATTACACATAGGTTGACCACTCTGTCTAGAGTTATGACTCTAACAGATCTTTATTGGGGTTGTAATGGTGATTTGGTAACATCCCCCACTGTGAAGTTAGATTTGGGTAAAGGCTAATACTGAATTTAGTAGGAATCCGTTACTAAAATGTACAGTAAATACAACTGTACCCATATATAATGGTCAGCTGCTCCACAAAAACAAATAATTAAATATATCAAGGGCTTAGGACACTATATACCTACAAATTATATTTCCCATCTTCTTCCAAGTTAAATACAATACAAAGAGAAACAACAAAAATTCTGCCCTGTAATATTTGCATATACCTTAACTTTTTGCATGTATTTGTTTTTTCTTCGGTTTGCATTTATGTTACAATGTAGCACTAACACTGGCATGGGCACAATCTTTTTAAAAGTCTATATTTATGTATTTCAAAAGTCAAAAAAACATTATACCCTTGCTCAGAATCACAAAGGACATACTGACAGATAATTCATTTGAAAGTGATTACCATACAAGTTAGCACCCGCCTCAGATGCAGGAGGTCGCCTGTTCAAAGCACAGCTGAGTCATACCAAAGAATTAGAAAAGTTATATTTACAGCTGCCTTACTAGGCACTCAGCATTAAGAAGTTAGTGTTATGACTATCTGGCCTTGTGTCAGGATAATGTGACTTGGTGGGACATCATGCTACATGTCTGCAGCATGATGCCCAAGTGCTAGACATAGTGTAAACTGCCACACTGCAGACATAATAACAATATGACTAAAACATAGTTAAGGCTACATTAAAAATCCAAATCACACACACGCACATAATACCATGCATGTTGATTTCATTTTCTTTTCTTTCTGATTTTTTGTTTCATCTCCAATTGTCTCATTCCTTTGTTGTTTCAATGATGTTTGCTAAGAAAAAGAAATACAATTGCAAATAAATATGATTTTAATTGACCAGAAATTTACATATAAAATGCCCTGAAAGAATACTTACTGATATATATATATATATATATATATATATATATATATATATATATATATATATATATATATATATATATATATATATATATATATATATATATATATATATATATATATATATATATATATATATGTATGTAAGGGTATTCTTATTCTAATTAAGAATCTGCAGTTCAATTAAAGTCAATACATTTTACATAGCTTATATAGATAATCACATCTATTTTCTAAACTTATTTTAAATGAAAGCAATTTACTTGTTTAGCTTTAACCAGTTTAATCTACCTTTTGTAGATGGAAATTACAATATTTAAGATTAAAATAGTCAACTAAAAATATAACTATGAAATTAAAAGAAAATATTACCAGTAAATTGATTCTGTCAAATATCATAATCATAACATTGAAAAATACCTTTACATGCTGTCTGACTGCTGCTCCAGATATATGAAGTATCTTCTTGTCTGTCATCAAAATGTCTTTCGACACAAAACGATTGTGTTTTATCCCCCACTTATTTTTCTGTGCCATTTGGCTCTTTTATTGACACTTCATGGTATCTATCCAGCATCTCATGCTCGTAGACTACTTTGTCACTTCACTAAGAAACAAGTTTAAGAAATGCCCAGGCAAAAATGACATGTTTCCTTTTATGACCAACCCAATTACTGGACTGGAGGACATGAAGGCTATCAGATTTCAAATTATAAATGTCAGTAACCAGGTCTGAATATCTTTAGATTCTGATGCATGCTTGACAGTGTTTGCTGTATGGGTCATCACCTTGTTATCAGCAAGCATGAACTTCGATTATGTCAAATATAATTGCTTTTAGACTTGCAGCTAACTGTCCAGTTATACATGTAATTGCTACAAAGAGAAACCTGATGATATGTAGTTCTGCAGCTGTTCATGTGGAGCTGTGCAGGGTCACCTGGATGTAGACTTTTCAGAATTAGATTTGAAATTAAAATCTTGTTATTACAATTAAGTAATAACAACGTGGAAATGGCCGAGTGGTCTAAAGCGCTATCCATTACGGACCACTGCCGTCTCACCTCTGTCTGCTTGTGTTCGAGTCTAAGATTTGGCAAATGCATTTATGGGAAAAAGCTTGGCAGTAGCTTCTCGTGGGTCGGTGGTTCTTTCCGGGGGTTGTCCGGGTTCTTTCTCCACCATTAATACTGGCCGTCATGTATAGCCTATATTGTGCTGAAACATGGCGTTAAACCATAAAAACAAACAAACAAACAAACAAACATTTGGGCAAGACAGATTGTATGTATGTATGTATGTATGTATGTATGTATGTATGTATGTATGTATGTATGTATGTATGTATGTCTGTCTGTCTGACTGATTGACTGACTGACTGACTTAATTTCCTCTTCAATAGAGATTACATCAGATTAATCAAATTCAGGATAATACAAAATCATGAAATACAACAGAAAAGAGAATTCAAAAAAAAAAGTGTAATTATCAATGTAGTTCTTTCTACATGACATATGTTCTTATGCATACATACATATATACATTTATACACACACACATACACACATATATATATAAATGTACACACATACATATATATACACACAAACACATATATACACATACACATATACATACACATACACACATCTATACATATATATGTGGAACAGCATGAAACCATTCTCAAATGAAAAAGATAGCAAAAGGTGACACTCTTATGTTATATGAGCCAGAGAGCATTATATCTCCGTGATCTGTCGTACAACAAAATTGCAGAATTTGACAACAGGATGGCCTTTTGTTTTTGCTTGTTTTTTACGTTAATTAATTAATTTATTTAGCTTAACTACTTATTATTGCTGTTATGTTATGACATGTTGGTTGAGAGTAGGGCATGCATTTTATTGTAAAATGAGATTATGCTTTTTGCCGTTACCAACATGAGTTTATCCCATACATCATCGTCAATAGACGACAAGCAATCTACTCTGCTTCCAATAAGTGTCTCCAATAGTATATCGTCTTCTTGATTGAATAAATTAACCCCGTCTCTCACCTCTAAAGTGTCAATCACCCTCTCAAAGAAGACGTTTTGTTCTTCAAGTAGTATTGCACAACCTAAGATAAGATGTTTCGCTCTGTCGTCAGTCTCTTTTCCACAGAGTTTGCATATCATAACTTTTCCAACAGGCATGATATATAGTTTCACTATTTCAGAGAGAGGCCATAACATAGATGGAAATTTACACCCAAGAAACCATATACTGCTTGGTTTTAAGTCCAAATGAATGTTTCTGAAGTGAATTAAATCGCTCCTTAGTTCAATATCTGTATTCCAGGTAGATTCTTCGATGTTTTGAATATTATCAATAATATTCCGATTCCAAACAAGTTTACCTTCGGTTTTTACTCTTACTGCATAGTCTAAGAGAACACTTCCCATACCATATTTCTTGAATATTTTGTCAATATCTGCTATAAACTCCATCTGTGTTAGTGGGTTGGTCAAGTACTGACATAAGCGCAAAATAAAAATCTTTTTCCAGATAAGAGTCCAATCGCCCCTACACAGCCGGTTGAAAAAGCACAATTTCATCTTATCTATGTATGCTTCCATTGACTAAGGTACTACGCGTTGCCTCTGTGGGCGAATATTTATCGAAAGCTTGCATACGTCGCGCTGCATATCTCTGACATAGCTCAAGTTCTTCTATATTGGTGTTTGTCATATTCGACCATAATTCACATCCATATAGGACTGAGGGTAGAATGATTCTTTTCCAGATTTTCATACTTGTTCTTAGAGGGTTCATTCCCCCGTCTCTGATACCAATAAAATAGAAAGAGTTTAATAAGTGTTTACCTTTATCGCATGCTTCTTTTACCGCGTCGTTAGGTTTAAAGTTGTACTTTAGAGGTATGCCGGCATATTTCTTACTTTTGACTACTGGAATTGGCGACTTGTCGAATAGAAAAGAAGGGATGTCAGTTTTCTTTTGTTTTTAAAGAGGATGCTGCAACTTTTATCTGCGTTATATTTCAATCTCCACTTTTTCGCATAATTAGAGATTGTATCGAGCAGATGCTGCATCGAATGATGCGAATTAGCCATTACAGTTGTGTCATCCGCTAATAAGACACACGGCAGGTGGAGATCGACAAGTTTTAGGCCTCGCAAAGTGTGATCTAAATCAGCGATCAAATCGTCTATCATAACGAGAAAGAACCAAGCGGACAAGATACGACCCTGCCCTACACCCTGCTTAATATTGAAATATTTGGACAATTTGCCCGCAAATAAAACAAAACTGGTTACTCCATTAAACGAGTCTTTCATGATGCGCCACGTCTTCCCTTTTATGCCAAGTTTATACAGCTTGTAAAATAACCCATTGTGCCAGATTGTATTGAATGCCTTAGCATTATCAAGTAATGTTGCATAGACAGGAGTATCTTTATCCATATAGTAGCATATAGATTCTTTGATACAAAACGCTGCAGTGATACTGCCACAATTATTCCTAAAACCTTGTTGCAAGTTATTTGGAAAATTAATGTGCTTAGAAAATATAAGTAGTCTATTATATATAATATTCTCTAGGATTTTCTGAAGCACTGGAACTATAGTTATATCACGGTAATTATTCATATCGAATTTGCTTTTTCCCCCTCCTTTAAATATTGGTATTACTAAACCTTGTT
This sequence comes from Unio pictorum, assembly GCA_030141615.1. NCBI lineage: Eukaryota > Metazoa > Mollusca > Bivalvia > Unionida > Unionidae > Unio > Unio pictorum. The sequence goes on along the minus strand of JARLTB010000147.1, from coordinate 2,110,508 downwards.
TAAAATGGCATGGGTACTCCTCGGCCTCGTACACTTTGTTGAAGACAGTTTCAAGTAACTGTACACTGCTTTGAGTGTCCGAAAACAGTAAATGCTCGGCAACAATACCATCATGACCACATGCCTTATTTTTATTGAGAGAACTAATTGCACTACTGATTTCTTTTCTAGTGGGAATTTTGTCAACAACTTCATCAAAGTGGAAATAGGTTTCTATACTCTGTTTTTAACCTCTGATAAGACCATCTGGTAATGATTCTTATCGTACAGATAGGTATTGTCAGGTAGTGACAAATTGGAAAAATGATTTGCCCATATGTCTCGTATAGAGTCGAAGTCGCGTACAATTTTTCCGTTAGATTCAATTGCATATATTTAATCACGTTTATGTCTTTTATTCCGTATAAACTTATAGAAAGTGGAAATATCAAGCTCTGCAGCCTTTTCAAGCTCACTGAACTGTTCTCTATCACACATTTCTTTTGCTCTCAGTAACTCTTTTCCAAACATTTTCTTCGCTTTCTTATAGTTCGCGTATGACTGAAATTCCCATCCTCTTGGCCTACCATCAGAGATCCATACTCTACATTTCAGCCTCTTTTCTGTATGAAACTTTCTTACGTTTAGTAGTTTCCAATAGGAGTTAGCGTACGGGCAAAACCTTTTTATGGGCAGAAACCTAGAAGCTGCGTCATGTAAAATCTTTACCGTGTCTTGAATAATAATTTCAATATCGACATTTGTCACTAGTTCTGCCTTATGCAGTTGCGCTAAAAATTCATTGCGTGTTGCTTCCTTATACCTATTTATTTGTTCTACCGATGCTTTCTTCCAATTTATGGAGGGAATTATATGCTTGTCAGCCATGATTATATTATATGCAAAAGGAATGACCAACTCTATTTTTACAGGATGATGATCTGAAATGTTCAAAGGATGGTCATCAATTATTTCGGCCTTAACCACTAAATCGAATTTGCTTTTTTGCAATAGTATATGGTCTATCAACGATTTGGATTTACAATCGATTGAGAAAAATGTAAAGTCAGGTCCTTCACAAATAGATTGACTATTAACGGATATTAAGTGCCTATCGGTCAGAAACTTTTCTAGAATAGCGCCTCTAGCGTTTGTTGTTAGACAGTTCGTTTTGAAGCTAAGCAGTGAACATATGTATGTATGTATGTATGTATGTATGTATGTATGTATGTATGTATGTATGTATGTATGTATGTATGTATGTATGTATGTATGTATGTATGTATGCATGCATGCATGCATGCATGCATGCATGCATGCATGCATGTATGTATGTATGTATGTATGTATGTATGTATGTATGTATGTATGTATGTATGTATGTATGTATGTTCACCTAGTAAAGCAACCTGTAGCTCTGTTAATAGGGAATCAAACTTGTAATCTTAACTTTCAAGCTTCGACATGCTGGCTTAAACCATTGGGAAAGGTATTTGGTCATTTGGTCATAACGGTGCTGACAAAAGCAACAAAAGAAAAAGACAACAAGCATCTAGTAAAATCCGGCTCTATGGGTCAACAATATAATTGCTAATGAAGCAGACTCTAAGAACAGATAGCTACAATAAGTATTTGGCCTAGTGGTTAGAGCGTCCGCCGTGGAAGCGGGAGGTCGTGGGTTCGATCCCCAGCCGAGTCATACCAAGGACTTACAAAAATAATACTAACAGAGCAATGCCTCGCTTGGCGCTCAGCATTAAGAGGTTAGTGTTAGGACTGGTTGGCCTGGTGTCAGGATAATGTGAATGGGTGGGACATCATGCTACAAGTCTGCGGCATGATGCACCAGTGCTGGACATCACAATAAACTGCCTCACTGCAGACATCATAGCGATATGACTGAAATTTGTTTAAAGCTACATTAAAAATCCTAATCAAACAAACAAACTTACAATAACAAGGAAAACAAAATTAACTTCTGGATTTTTATCAATTCATTATAGTCACTACTTTTCACATCATATTAAAAAAGCTATAATATGTCATGCCCTGTCTTATCACTTAGAACAGCATTTCATTGTCAAGATAACTTATATCTGAATTTGTTTTCTACTTTATAATTTTTGTTCACAATTGCATCTAGAGACTACTTTTCTACAAGATTTGCAATGGTAGATATGTTGATTATTCTCTGACTCACGTAAAGTTACAAATGGTTACATTGTTTGATTAATTTGTAACACCAGCATAAGTTATCAGCTGAGTGATATACCATACATTTATTCAATTCATTGTAATTAGAAAACTGACCTTCATTCTACATTCAGATTGATGCTCATTTCAAAAGGAGTGGGTCAACATTAGAGGCAGCAAGGTTCAGACACTGACTCTGTTCAACACTGACCCTTGGGAATTAGTAAAGATGGCCTTGATATGTAGTTGCTAGGCTGAAAATTATTTCAGCTGTTAGTGTTACAGTCAATCACAATTATCTAAAATCTGTGTCAAATTTGCTGGTGTTGGTTAGTGAATGATACATCAATCTCTGTTAATTATCAGAGCACCTGCCTTGGTTGCATGGTCTTCAAAGTATCAGATTTTATAGTTCAGAATCAGCCTTGTTTATAGAAGATGGCAATAAAGATCTATCCATAATCAACAATATAATGTGCACGACTCCCCTACACCTGTATAAAAGTGTACAATAAATAACAGAATGGATTTTGCTGTTTGTTCAATAAGGATAAACAGCTCTCAGAACCTTATTGCTTGAATTTATTTTAATCAAGTATGTCAGGCATAAGCACTTACAGACATAGGAATTTTAAGCCAAAAAACATTCAAAGTGACTGTTACTCTTGGTGCAATGTGACTTTCTCTCTTGGTGCAGTGTGACTGTCATTCTTTACTGCAATGTGACTGTCATTCTTTACTGCAATGTGACTGCCACTCTTTACTGCAAAATGACTGTTACTCTTTACTGCAATGTGTCTGTCACTCTTGGTGCAATGTGACTCTTTACTACAAAGTCACTGTAATTCCTTGTGCATCGAAACTCGCTCTTTACTGCAAAGTGACTGTTACTCTTGGTGCAATGTGATTTTTGCTCTTGGTGCAGTGTGACTGTCACTCTTTACTGCGATATGACTGTCACTCTTTACCGCAGTGTGTTACTCTTGATGCAAAGGTGACTCTCACACTTTACTACAATGTGACTCACACTTGATGTGATGTGACTCAATCTTGGTGTGATGTGACTGCCACTCCTGGTGCAATGTGACTGTAACTTTTGGCAGATACACATACCTGGTAATAAATTTACTTAAAATAGCTATCATTTATTTATGAAAATTAAAAAATTCCTAGAATGTATGCTCCGTGTAGCATTCTTTAATAAAGCAAAAAGAAAAACTGAAACAAGAAATTCAGTGGCACTATCACACATTCATATCTCCATTTTTTCTAAGGAAGACCATCTTTATTATGCTTTAAATAAATTTGTATATCTGTATGCTAATCCAGAAATAATTGTGTTAATTCTTAACTGGAACAAAATGAGACTGCAGTTCAACCAAAACTTGATAAAATATAACCATTGTGTATATTTTTTCAAGGACAATCAATCTGGTTTGTATTTAAAACTTTCTCAAGTTTTAAACTTACTTGCAGGTCTTATCAGGAATATATTGAGTATGTGTGTACTATTAGGAATCACTAAGATAACACCCAAATGTTTATATTTAGTAATTTCTTGCCTGTTTGTTTCAGCCATGTATTAATATTTGGTTAGTGTGAGTACCCTTTTTCTGATACTGTATTTGATTTAATTTAGTCTTCTGTGAATTCAGTGTGGCCAACTAAATTTGGGACCATTCCTATATCTTTATACATTAGCTGAGTTTTAAGTTTCAAAACAGTGATATCTTTATATTTAGGAAAGAGACAATTTTCAGATCAAATCTAATGAAATGGCTAAATTTAGTGGACTGGACTCTCTCTATACTAAATTCAAGTTGCTCGTAAGGAGCTATGTTATAATTGAGTGATCTTTATCTTCATGCAGCTACTACCTTCTTCCCTGTATTGTTAAGTTCTGTCCATGTATATTCAATGTCAGAAATGTGCAAATCGCAATGTAGAACAGTATGAATTTTTGTTTTTTAATACTTAAGTGTAATCTTGCCTTCATCATTTAGCTTAAGGCACATCTCAGCGAACATCACTACATTAGTCATAGGAAGCAAATATGTGTATTTCTGGTTGGCCGAAAATCTCTGTTCTTGTTGATGACCCTAGCACTCTCCCCCCCCCCCCCCCCCCCCCCCCCACACACACACACAGTAAAAAAATGTTTTTGTTGTGTTTGTTGTTGTTATAGTTCAAACATTGATTTGTGCATCTAACTGAGCTGGTATAGCAAAGTATGTGAAGTGCTTAGTACAATATATATATACATACATATGTATATATCTATATACATGCATATATATAACTGCAACGTTGGTTAATATATGGAACATTCAATATATTTTGACTTAATACCATACCTAATTCAGAAAGTATGCACGCCGGTGAAGAAAGTCCTGATTTTATTATCTGTGGGACAGTGTAACATTTCTAGTAATTATGTCATACATTCGACTTGCAACGTACACCCTTTATACAGCAGCGACATCTTTCATTTGCAGTGTGGCTATAAACAGACGTTCCACATCATTCACATTTGTAAAGATTTAATATTAGTAGATCTTCAATTTCTTACGTTCTTTATCGTATGAGAATACCAAGAAATTTTATTTCTTATTTAGTGATATCAACAAGTATAGAATGAACAAATATCCGCTAGAATTAACATATCATGCAGGTCCCTTGCATATGTAAAATAGTTGTTTGAAAGTACTTTTTTGCCTGTCTACATTTCTTGCATTTTCTTTTGCATATACACCCTGTATACCATGATTTGGCAAGGAATTCATGGAGAAAGAACACCTTTTTTGTCTTCATTTTGTTTCTTTTTCTGTTTATAGGATTCTATTTTTATTTTTGGATTTGAAATTCAGAGTGTGTATCCATTATTTTGTGACCTTAGTTTGAAACATTTGCATATCTTTCCACTGTAGGTCATAGTGGTAATCTTAGCGGATTATATGTTATATGCAGATCTTTCGCACAAAGGCTGCTGGTTCCCTTATGTTAACAGTTTGCCATCCAATTTCATTATTCCATATATGGAACTATGGCTGCGTAACATCTTGTATATCGTCTCTTTTCCTATTCAAAGATTCCACAAGTTGGATCAAGTCCTTGTTTTATTCCCAGAGCAACCATTACTCTTCTCATGCTGGGTCTATTCTCTATTGCTATCTCTCTCATATTAATATCTAGTGTTCCTTGATAATATTAACATTCCAGAAAAGAACACTCAACTCTTTGGACTCGTTTCTTATCAAAATATGTTTATATTTCAGATAGTTTTCTATGTTAAGACGCATCAGCTTAAATAGTAAATATCTTTCAATTGATGCCAATAAAATTCTTGTATATTCATTAGTACTTTCAAGACTGGACTATTATAACTAAATTGGTTCTGGTTCGTCTCTAGGATTGATTGATTGATTTCTAACGGCGCACCAGCACTTTTAGGCTATTTAGTGCCATACTATAGGTTGTAATTATACATGGTTAAAAATACTAAAGGTTTAATATCGACCAGCGATATAAAAACCAAATAGTTGAATATAAAATGATAAGTTGTTGGTAACAGTAAAATATGAAGCTTTCTAATCAACGGGAGATGTAAATGGTGTATGTTGATGAAAAGATGTTGAAAAATAATGGGCGGTATTTGCATTAGATAAAATGCACTAGGTGATGACATACAAGTTAAAGTGTAAAATAAAGATTTACTTCTTTCCGATAAATCTAAAATACAAGTGATAGATATAGTATCAAAAAGTTAATTCATGTCATGTACATTATATTACTTATCACGTGTAGGTTGCATTTGGGAGCACTCGGTCATAAAGTGTTTAACAGTGAATGGTTCATTGCAAGAAACCCACTCTGGTGGATCTTCTCCTTTTAGTAAGTGGGAGTGGGTTATGTATGAATGACCGATTCTGATTCTTGCAATGACAGTCTCCTCTCCTCCCTACTGAGTCCATTCACCCAGGGTTGGTTTGATGGCATGAAGTTTTTTATTGACTCCATCATCCCATGACGTCTGCCACTTGCGAGTTAAGGTACCTTTTGATACAAGGTTTAAAATCAGTAAATGGTAATTTAAAATCCAATGGTTCTTGGGATACAGCCATCTTTGCAGCACGGTCTGCTTCTTCATTACCTCTAATACCAATATGGCTAGGTAACCAACAGTATACTATATTGTAGGAGATAGTAAGCTCCATATTTTTGACGAGGAGATTGATTAATAATGGATTATCCAGTTTTCTATTGTGTAGCGATTGAAGCACGGATCAAGAGTCACAGTAGATAGTGCTATTTAAAACACGCTTTTGTTCGATAAATTTCAGAGAAAGGTCTATTGCTCTGATTTCCGCTGAAAAAAATGGACGCATCGTTTGGCAAACGATCCTTTGCTATGTGTTTGCCATTTACAAACGCCGCAGCAGCCTTTTCATCAACCTTTGATCCATCAGTATAGAATTAAGTGTAGTTTTTAAAATCGGTGAGAAGTTCATGATAAGAGTTCTGGAAAGTAGATATTACATTCTTACTTTCCAAGTACCATAAAAGACGAGAATTAATCATTCGTTCCATTGTTTTGCAATGGGCCGATATCTGTTAGGATCTTCGATATCTTTGCCTGGTTTTGGAATCGGTATTACTATTGCTTTTTTCCAGCTCTTAGGTACATTACCAGCAATCCATAAATAAGTAAAGTTTTCAGAAGTAATGTCAGAGACGATTTTGGGAGGTGTTTCACGAGCTGGTAATGTACTTCGTCAGGCAAAGCAGATGTATCATGGAACTTGTCTAAAGCCTCGCTAAGTTCTAATAAAGAAAACAGCTGGTTATAGCTTTCAGTGTTGTTCGATGTGAGTTTTAAACGTGACGTTTCTTTTTGAGATTTTAATCTTCGAAAGGCTTCTGAATAATTAGATGATGATGAGTTTTTTGACAAACTATCGGCAATAATATTTGCTATGTCAAGTTTTGACATAAAATTTATATTGTTTGTTTTCTGGTTGTCGAATGGAATTGTGTTTCCTCTTTCCATTTATTTTTCGAATAGTATCCCAAACTTGTGTCATTGAGGAACGAGAGTTTAAAGAAGAAATATATTTCTTCCAGAATGCACGTTTACATTCTTTGATTGTGCGTTGAGTTTTAGCCCGGGCAATACGATATTTGTTTAATTTTCGGGCGTTGGACGATTGTTGAATTGTTTTAATGCTTCTCGACTTTGTTTAATGGCTTCTTTGCATTCGTTGGTTACCCAAGGTTTTTGCGATTTCGTAATGTTCGGTGAGGACTTAGGAATATATTCATCTGCAATTGTAATTAGAATTGAAGTAAAATGCTGTATAGGATTAACAGCGTTGAATACTGTATCATTATTTAGTCTAGTTTTACATAGTGTTTCAAACATAGCCCAGTCGGCCTTCTTTATATTCCATTGTGGAATTGCGTCATCAATTTTAGAGTTATTTTCAAGAGTGATTGGAAAGTGATCACTGCTGTGAAGGTCATCAGCGACCTTCCATTTATAGTCCCAAAGCAGCGAAGTAGATCAAATTGCAAAATCTATGCATGTGTACGTACCCGTTCCGGGTGTAAATATGTCGGTAGGTTAGTGTTATATAGACACAGATCGTTTCTATAAATGAAATTTTCTACTTTATGGCCTCTGTCGTTTATGTGGTTCAATTCCCATAAAATGTTATGGGCATTAAAATCCCCGAGTAAAACGAAGGGCGCGGGAAGTTGTTGAACAAGATTGTCTAATTCCGTTTGTACTAGGTTGGTGTTTGGTGGTAAGTAAATGGAGCAAAAGGTAATCACTCGATGTAGAGTGACGCTTACAGCAAAGGCTTGTAAATTTATATTTAAAGGAATGACTCTGTGAGGGGCTCTAATGTTCACAAGAATAGAGACTCCTTCTGAGGCCCTGTCAGAGTTTTGAAAGTACGCGTTAAACAGGGAAAAGTTTTTAAATGTAATTGTATCTGTCTCTTTCAGGAATATTTCCTGTAAGCATAGCACTGTAGGATCGTGTTCTTTAAAAGCAGACTAAAACCATTGTAGTTAGCTTTATCGTCTCTATGAACCTCAGAATGTTCAAAATACAGCTGCTTGGATCCTCTTTAGAGTACACGATCAGAGCACACCTCCCTGCTGCTATGTACCCTACACTGGCTATCCATTCGATACAGAATCAAACACCAAATTTGTTCTCTGTGCTACGTTTCACTGACAGACTCCAGTCCAACATACCTGTCTGGCCTAACCCATGTGTAAACACCAGCAAGATACTTATGCTCCACTTCTGACAATCGTAAACTCATTATTCTCACTATGAAAAAGAAGCCATATGGGCAACGTTCTTTTGCATACCAGGGCCCAGTAATGTGGAACAAATTGCTATGAAATAAGACAAAAAGACACAGTGATCCCTTTCCAGAGTGCTCCTAAAACTCACCTTCATCGAAACTTAAGAACCTAATAATGTTTCCTACCTCAAATATTTTAGCATGGTTTTATGTTTCCTAATTTCATAGTATTTGTGTTGGATCTTGTTTGGTAGTCATATCATTATATATGTTGTAAAGCGCTTAGAGCTTCTTAAGATTAGGCGCTTTACAAAGTCATTATTATTATTATTATTATTGTTATTATTATTATTATTATTATTATTATTATTATTATTATTATTTTGTTGTTGTTGTTGTTGTTGTTGTGACATTATTGCTTGTCTCGTGCAATCTTTGAGTACAGTTCAGTTTAATGTTATTGAATTTGCGTAATGTGTCTTGAATTATAGTTACTCATTTATGTAAAATATTCCATAGAAATAAGGTTCCATTCAAAACAATGATGTAGGTCTGCATTCAAAATCTTGTGGTATTAAACCCATACACATATATAATATTTTATTTATGTATTGGTTGTTTTACGTTATAAAATTTTTTAAAAAACACTTGAGGCCAAATATAATAAATATGATTGTGGACATGATTAAGTCCAACATGCAATGTTACATTACAATAAAATCTAATGAAATAACAAAATTTAAAACCATAATAAACAAAGAATGCAAATTAAATATGTATAACAATATGACCTGAATTTCCGATTCATAATACAAGATTTTTACGTGTTTTAGTTGTTACCAATAAAAAAAGAATTTTAATGTCATACTCGATGAAATTTAAATGTAATTCTCCTGCCATTTTGACGCATGAACGAATATTTCTTTTTAGAAGAAATAAGTTCAAGGACTATCTTAAACTTGAAAATATGAAAACGTTCCTCTACGATACCATCATTGCTTTAACATAGTATGCAGAGAATATGTGTAACAGCTCTTCAAAAATCTTAAACTTAAAAATTAATTAAAGTCCAGTTTCTCATACAAATATCCGTTAATTGTGGCAAGAACTTAAAGCTTAAACAGCAAAGACAATACTGTGATATATTAGTTCGGTTGACTAAATATGCATATACTGCACAAGCAACGAAGATTAGTATTTTGATATTAGTGCCTTTGTTAAGTATTTAGATGGCATATGACCTTTGGCAAACAGGCATAGTTGATATGGAATGATACCAATCATTTAACAATGGACAAGTTAGACTTTTACAATGATATGTTTTTCAACAAAACGCTAAAGAAATATGGAATAAAAAGACATGCGACACACAAGATGCTTTTAGAAGAAAAAAATAATGAGCGGTAATCTGAAGAAAATATAGGATTACTACAACACAAATGGTCAAATAATTAGCGAAGCTCAAACAGAATAAATACTCTTCCAGTTTCTGAAAGAAGGAAGCATCTGTTACAAAATGATTTGATTGATGTCGTAATACATGATATATTTCACTCAAAAATTAAACCCAGAAACATTAGTGATATTGACATCATAACTAAATTAGCCAAATCTTAGACTCAAACCCACGCATAGAGGTTAGATAGCAGTGATCCGTAACAGAGAGCGCTTTATACCACTCAGTCACTCGGGGCTCTTAACTCATTAGGGCTGAAGAAACGCTGTTAGCGTTTTTGGCTATCTAAACTTGATACAATTTTATACAGTTTAAGGTCTCAAAACATAAATTATTCTACGAGGACTCTCACCTGATATTAGTGGATAAATTTTTAGGATCAGGCAAGTAATGTTAGTTGAATCTATCGTATATCGTATTGAGGTATAAAGAATATTAATGGTAAAAGTGTACGAGTTGTTTTTCCTGATGCAGCAAACAAAATGATGATCTCTTCAATGCTGAAATTAAATTGAAAATAAAAACAACGTGCAGTACAAATGCGTTAATGATTTAGAAAGGATATTATAAATCTTTTAAATATTTGGAACCTAACGAAAGTATGTTTCTACAAAACGTTGAATATAATTCAAAATATAAAGAACCACTATAAATAATATCAAAGTAACAAATTTAATGACATATATTTAAACTACTTTAACAATCTTCTTCGAAAAATGTCTGCTTAAAGCCGTATATGGTGAGGTTAAAGGTAAAGTGCAGTATACATGCTCATGTTTGTCTCTTGTTCTTATTTTCCAGATCAACGTTTGTTTCTTTTTGCTCATTTTTCAGATCAAGTTTTGTCTCTTGTTCTCATGTTTCAGACGGCTCTAACTCTGGATCGAATTTTGTGGAAAGTGTTGCTGGCCATGCTTTTGGAGGTGCAGCATCTGGGGGTGCAGCTGCTGCAGAGGTGGTAGGTCCTTTCGGTGCATTTATTGGTAGAGTTGTTGGTGCAGCTTTTGGAGCAGTTTTGGGAGCAATTGTGTGGCTCTTTAGTCGTCGTTGAAAGTAGAACAGCTTAGGAAACAGGACAATATGGTGAAGACCGATACTTGTGATCTTCTGTCTCTTGCCATTATTGTATTTCTTAATGTCCACTTTATTAAAATAGTATTAACAATAGAAATTAACCAAGGTATGAACACGAAATTAAATCACCTTATACAGAATTATAGATGGTCGATTAAACTGTAGCTGTATATTATATATGTTTGTTCATGCGTGTATTAACTAGGTCTACTAGGCAGAACATACAGGTATGTCAGATGGTAACTTTAACAATTAGTAACCTGCCAGTTGAATAAAAAGAGGAAAGTCTTCTTAGCTTAACATTGGAAGCAATTCAATCACATCTCTCATCAAACAATCTTGGGGTTGATATCAATGTGAATGCGCGTCTCTGGAAAGATAATAAAGTTTGCTTCTTGAAGACGTTTAATTGCAATGAATGTAAGTCTCTTTTTAAACAGATCTGGAAAATTCTTTCATTTTAATCTCGGTTAAAATGAGATAAATCAGGGATTGCAACATTATTTTTCACATGAGTCAATCAAATTGTTTCTAAAACTTATCAACTAGTTCGCTTACTAGTTCAGTTACCATACTGAAATATCACCTCTAACATATTTATGTCATTCTGTCTCCTATGGGATGGTAGAGACGGTTGAATACAGACATTTACAATTGGAGAGCTATGTAGTATTGTTACTACATCCGATATTAGAGATCACAAACTCAGTGCTGGGAAATAGGGTATTGTTACTACACGGATTTGGTGGAGAGCACATTTTGGAAATCACAAAATCAGTGCTGGGAAATAGGATATTGTTAATACAGATGTTTGGTAATTATATATATATATATATATATATATATATATATATATATATATATATATATATATATATATATATATATATATATATATATATATATATATATATATATATATATATATGGAAAACTAATACATGGCGAATGATCCAGCATTATGAACACCAGTTATATCATCAAAGTTAAAGATTTTTTGCATCTTTATTTAGTTCTAGATAAATGTATTTAGAACAGGAGAAGGTCACTGAGACATACATGTCTCTTTTTCCTGAATTATCTTAAGGTTTTTCTAGTTGATGCCCGCTTGTTATTGTTTACTTTTCCCTGTTGTATAGGTAAACGTACTAGATAATAATTAATAATGTATTAATAATGACTCAATTCAATGAAATATGCAGTATTTGACATTGGAATGCTTGTTTTAATGTATTAAAGCAAAAACTGTTTTTCTGTTGTCTGTAGATATTTTTTGAAAGTTTAATTTTTAAAGGATAATCATGCCATAAATATTTATTTTAACTGGTCTGCTATTAGTTTTATTACTAATTTAACAATTTGCAAATGGTAATATTGCTTTCATTCGTTCTCAACCGTATCAAAGTGTTCTTTGACACTGATTGTTGTGACTTTCACTTGTCTCTTTGCTTGATTATGTAAGGATTAGCTAACCAGTTGTGACGAAGTCTTGAGCAGTGAAAATAATAAGATGTAACAAAGATATTACAAAAGATCATAAAATATTAAAATGGCAATCGTTCAGTTGTACCAACTTTGTTCGGTGAAATAGCCTGATGATATGTAATTTTCAGCGTACATATATGTATACATTTAATGAGGCTTGCATCAAAAGGTTGGCACTAGATATCACTCAGGTGAGAGCGCAACAAAATTGGAAATAGAAGTTGATGGGAAGGAATATATACATAGAAACTAAGCCAATATAAATATCATGAAGTTTAAATGTATTTTAATTTTCTTACGTTTTAATCCTTTTGTAAATAATTCAAATGTTGCAGAATATGCAAGAACAGTAGTAGCAGTTTAAAGCATTATTTGTCTGTTAAATGGTTGGTCACATTTTCTATATTCACATTGTGTGCTTTTAGTAATGCTTACACGATCGTGTGACGAAATTTGATAATCATTATGTAAAAAAAATATGATGTTTCTGTGGTATCATAAATTTCATAGCGATCAATATTTGTGGTTTTCATTGTCGCCGAATTTGAAGACTCAGCAAAATATTACACGCGTACATTGATGACCCACCGCCAACTTTCTTACTATATTTTGGTCCTAGATATTAGTAAAGCTACTAGTATTTGATAATTGACTACTGCGATGTAGTAATTGGATATTAGCTTTTGCGAGTATTTGTTTTATTTTGACCCGTCAAAAAGCATAAAGCATTTTATATTGTTTCATTGCACGCGTGTACATAATGTTTATGTAGATGTAATTTTTACTTATTGTATTAAATCGATTTCTGAGCTATGTAAGCATAAAGAGAAACGTGAAAAAGCATACGGCTATGGTGAAAATTAAATAAATAGTACTACAAAATATTACTATCATGCGAGTACATCTGTTGTTGGAAAAATTTCACTCTCCCGAAAGCATTGTTCTTTTTATCTATGATGTTTAATCCGAGCAAACCAACAAGTCTGTAAAATATCAGAACTACTGCTAAATCACTACTCTTAATGAAACACAACGTATATTTAACTAATTATAGCAGTTTAAGTTTCGGCCACTATCTACATCATGTTAGTAGAGTATCATGGTGAACATTAATGCAGGTAACTTATACATTCCCAAATTGCAGAGTTAAACAATTCCAGCGTTAACAAAACCTCTGATAATTAGGTCAGATCTTTCACTCATTGCTCGTGAATGAACTTCATTAATGAGTTTGTAAGGTTCAAATATACAGTGCAGTGATTGCCACTAGTAACATAATCCGTTTTCCGTAGTGGCCTGCATAACCTCTACAGCATACCAACTGTGGAAGTTTGATTTCAATTCTTCTTTGTACTCTTTGTTTCTGCAAGTTTGGTGGTTGAAGTTGGTCCGTACACGCAGCGGCGTCGCTAGGGTTGGTGTCACCCAGTGCGGTAAACTCATGGTGTCACCCCTCCAGACTTCCACCATGGATTTCTTCTTCTTAAAATAAGTCCACTGTATACAAATGACAAGAACAAAAACAAATTAATTGAAGGTCAGAAGGTAAAAGTATTTAAGAACTGTAACAATGTTAAGTTGTAGTTTTTTTTACATTAAATTTACTTTACCGAGCAGTGTGTGCTTTATAAAATTTGCAATTTTTAATTTTGGTGGCAACCCTCTGAGATGGTGTGTCACCCGGTGCGGTCCGCACCACACACCCCCTAGCGACGCCACTGCGTACACGGGACAGATAGGAATAAATGGTAATTCCATTATCTTTCAATCTTTTATTTATTTTGACACTTTGGTGGTGTCAGCTTCCTTTAATGCTGAGCATTCGGACGAAAACACGACGTGACTGATTGATTTTGATACGTGAATTATTTGTGCTCATAGAGGTTCTAGTATCATTTTAGTTCGTTGACTGCGTTGGCTTCACTCGAACATAAAGATGGAATAAGTATTGAACTTGTCAAATCTTTTATTTGTGTGGTAGTATTGTTTTAAAATGACCGTAGTTTGCGTCGGCATAGTTTTATTTTTGTGCATGTTTGGTAGAGTATCTGTAAAGGCGAAACTACGAAATTAAATACCTACTTATAGGCAACACTGACAGGTCTTACCGTCAATTGACTTACACACGAAAACGTTTTAATTTAGCAAAACTACGAAAACGGAGTCCAACGGAAAAATAAAATGATACTACAGTAGTTTTTCTGTACTGCTCTTATAACTTTCATAAACGTATATAGGTCACTGCAGTCTGTACACGTATTGACTATTAATTTGATTTGTTATTGCAATTTGAAAATACAGACATGCATGTACTCATATTTGGATAAGAATACAATTGTACATTCCTGTGCCTGTTTGTGTTGTATTCATATATGTGTGTATTATGCTTAAGTTGGAGTTCTTAATATGCAAATATTTTCTAGAATTAAGGATATTTTTTATATATCAGACATGTTCAAACAAGTTTCGTTAACATGAAATACAAGGATGCATCATACATTACAGGATTAATAAGACTAATACGGCCCGATAAACATGGTATACCCTTTTCAGTTAATTATACATTACCGGCTACTAAAGTATATTTCCAATGGAATTTACCATGCTCAAAACGCTTTCAACTCTGATTAAAAGTACCGTAAAATAGTTATTCAGGCAAACTTTGGGGCATTTTGACAGCGCCACGGAAGACCAGTTAGTAATATTACAAACGATTGTTCCACAGTTTGCTTGATTTATTTCAATCGTAATTAGATGAAGACTTTAAACCGTTACATTTACTGACTGTGTAAAATCTGCCAAGCAAAGTTCACTTTTTGTAAATAATCACTGATTGGTTTTGTTTAACTGTCCTTTATTTCTTCTGTTCTTTATTAATAGAGGTGTGCACTAATTAAAGTGATTGTAGATAAGCTGCTTTAGTTATTAACTTAGATGTGTTAGAGTACTCCTTATTGTAGGGTTCATGCGGTTTTACAGCGGACGAAACATAATAAAAAATAGTTAACCTTCAGCAACCTAATGGATATGCCAACATATGCATATTTTTAAAAAACTAAAATGCACGTTTACTTTCAAAATTTTATCAACTTTAAAAATTTAAAATCATGATCATGTTATGAAAGACACATAAATCGGGGCCCCTAGTGGTCTAATGAGCTGTCCATTATGGATCACTGACAACTCATTTCTGTCTGCGTGGGTTCGAGTCTCGGATTCGCCCAATGTGGGTATGTGAGAAAGCTTGCCGGTAGCTTCTCGTGGGCCTGTGATTCTTTCCGGGGTTTTCCTGGTTCTTCCTGCATCATTAATACTGGCCGCCAGGTATAGCCCATCTTGTGCTGAAAAATGGTGTTAAACCATAAAAAAACACAACAAAGACATAAATAATTGTCACAAGTCTCAGCATTTAATACCAGCATTCACTGTTTCCTTTGAGACACATTTTAATATAAACATAACTTTATAGGACTTGTAGGGTCACTAATTACATCAAATAATTGTGCAAGTATTATAATAGCATGACATGTGCCTTTAAAGGACTGTAATTTTGCTTGGTCGTGATTGGCTCTTACTTTGTTAGGGTTTGACCGCAGTTTTCAATGTTGGTCCAGTTGGGTCTTTTGGCTATTATAGTTTGGCTCTTCTTAAGTCTTTTTACCCTTTTTAGTGATAGTATTTCCGTTTTCGGGATAGATGAAGTTACAATTGCATATATGCACAACGCGTCTCCAGTTATAGTGTAGCTTCAAAAACAAACTGCGCATCTAGGTGCAAATCACCAACCCACAATCATATTTTTGAGCATCATCATGGTGTTGTGTATGAAGTACTCGTATTTTTCTCATGTGCGTATTCCTATGTTTTCTCCGGTCAACCTCTTAGCATGACTAATGGGTCTTAAAGGGGTATAACTATCAATCCGGTGCCTTGTTATGGCACATGCATGAGCGGAATACATGGGATTGTATACACAATACGATCAAGCATGACCGCGATATGCTTGCTATGGGGAATCTAAGCTACATAAAATAAGCGAAAGATCCAAACTAAAATTGTTAAAACTTATATTCTTCAGTGTATGAGACTGGTTTACTTGTGTAGAATTAGCATTGCTGTAATAGCGTTGATACAGACAACATTGCTTGTTAGGCTACAGTGTTATTTAACTGATTGTGTGCTTGTCTTTTGAATCTAATGACAAACAACAATTATATATTATATATTACTGCATAATGAAATGCCATTAGTTCTGTGCATTACACTGTCAGTTTATATATATATATATATATATATATATATATATATATATATATATATATATATATATATATATATATATATAGTAGAGTGCATTGATTTTAGATATATTTCAGAAGAAATACATACTTTTTAAATTTAATTTTAAGTACAGTATATTCATGCATTCTTGAGCATAAAGTGGAAACACACCCGAGAGGCAATCTATAAATCAAGTTTTCAGCAATTCATTTGTATTCTATTTGCACTCTTTCCTGAGAACAATATTAATTTGCATTTAGGTAATCAATGCAAAGATTACTTGTGCAATTTAATAAAACAGCTTAGAAGTTATGCCTATTTATTTGGACCAATTTCACAACAAAAAGGTAAACTGGAGTGTCACAGACTCGTAATCTTATTTGCAAATCATTCTTAAACATTGTATACATGTAATATGTAAGTCAGTCTTAATAATGTGTATTAAAGTGTTTAAACTTAAACAGCTTTACTATTTTGTCACTGAAACCTCAAGTTGAAATCAACTCATAGTTGGCCTTGCGCTGAAGTAAAACTCGAGACCTTACAGTTATATATATATATATATATATATATATATATATATATATATATATATATATATATATATATATATATATATATATATATATATATATATATATATATATATATATATATAGATAGATAGATAGATAGATAGATAGATAGATAGATAGATAGATATTGCATCGCACAAAAAGGAGACAATGCACCATTATAAATAGTGCATAAGGGGGACAGAGGGCAAAGGTCGACAAAATCATGTCTCCCTAATATTCTGACGTTATTTTTGTTTTCCCAACGTCATTTAGTTACCAAAATGACCACCACATGTAAAATATGGATTGTGAGCTAAATATTTGAGGTAGATGCGACGTATAGATACGTGGTTTGAAAATATACGTCCTTATAAATGAAGACCTTATATTACCTGACTGTAAAAAAAGCCGTTATGGAGACACTGCATAATGTAACATTTGCATGGTCTAGGACGCGTACATATCCATGACAAGAATTCTTTTCATAGTGATGTGGAATGAAGTGTTATATTCAGACTAGAATTACCCTTGGGTTTAACTTGGTACCTGCCTTGTATGACTTTGTGATGATGAGTCTGCTGCAATTTTTAAATCGGACGAAGCAAGATCCACTATTAGTTTTTTTAAGCATGCGCAGCTGGCTGACGAGGACTCAGCACTAAAATGTAAGTTTTTATTTTGCTGTATTGAAATAATGTTCAAGCTATTATAAGAAACATATAAACAATGTCATGTTTAACAAATGTCCAAGTAACCAATTATCAACTGCCTTATGACTCACAGTGATAAAAGATCTTTTGAAGTTGACTGACTTTACGGTAACTTTACTGTGTATTGTTAGTTTTAAATGGAGGCTCAACATAAAATAACGAAATTTAGTTGTTTAGGCTAACTCATCAATTCCAAGAAACAGAATATGCTGAATAAAATAATAATAATAATGAGGAGTTTGTATAGCGCCTAATCTTTAGAAGCTCTAAGCGCTTTACAACATCTATAATGACATGACTACACTGCAGAAAAACAAATAACAAAAAACATGAAATTGGAAAACAAAAACGTGCTGAAAACATATAATATACAAAACATTATTAGGTCCCTAAGTTTTTTCCTGCAGTCGAAAAAGGGGAGTTTTAAGAGCACTCTTAAAAGGGACCACTCTGTCTTTGTGTCTAATTTCAATGGGCAATTTGTTCCACATCGCCTGGACCTGGTATGCAAAAACGACGTTGTCCATATGACTTTGTTTTAATAATGGAAACAATAACTATACGATTGTCAGAAGAGGGGCGTAAGTATCTTGCTGGTATATACACATGGGTGAGACCGGATAGATATGATGGATTAAAGTCCGTCAATGAAACATAGCACAGAGAACAACGTTTGTGTTTGAATCTGCATCGAGTTCATTGCCAGTGTGGGGTACAGAGCAATGGTGAGTTGTGCTCTGATCGAGGTTCTCTAAAGATGATCCGAGCAGCTGTCTTTTGAAGTTTCTGGAGTAGAGATTGAGACGAACCAGACAGAATTGAGTTATAATAGTCCAGTCTCGGAAGTACTAATGAACACGCAAGTGATTTAGTGGCATCAACTGAAAGATATTTGCGAATGGAACTGATAAGTCTCAGTTCAAGATATGCAGACTTGCATAGGTTTCGTACTGACTGTGTGAAATTAGTAATTGATACAAAAATACTGCTTCTCCCTACTGTGATGAAAGACAATGATTGGAACGTTTTGCCGACCGTTCTCTTATATTCGCTTTCTGGCTAACCCTCATGGCTTCGTTATCTTTTTGTTCTTTGTCACTTTTTTCTTGTTAGCTTCCTCTAGTTTGTTTTGTTTTTGTTTTTTATGGTTTAACGCCATTTTTCAGCACAATATAGGCTATACATGGCGGCCAGTATTATTGGTGGAGGAAGAACCCGGAAAAAACCCGGAATGAACCACCGACCCACGAGAAGCTACTGGTAAGCTTTCTCATATAACTACATTTGCCGATTCTTAGACTCAAACACAAACACACGCAGACAGAGGTGAGATGGCAGTGGTCCGTAACTGACAGCGCTTTAGACCACTCGGCCACTCGCGGCCCCGTTTCCTCTAGTATAGGCGTATTAATGCTTTCTTCTGATCTCTTTTGATGGATTTCCTCTCTCCACTTCCTTTTTTGTTTGTAGCGCAAGAATGATACACAGGAAGCCATTTTGTAATTATGTGTTTACGCTCAGCTAGTGTGATTAAGAATTATAATGCGTTTTAAGAGATATCCGTTTGCATACTCCCGTACGTAATCCAGACAAATAACAATACAAATTTTCTACGCGAATAGTCTAACCTAGCTCCAGAATCTACAGCATAATTTAATAATGAAGAACACCATCATACAATGGAACTGTCGTTGACTTAAAGCTAACTGCAATGATATTCTTCTGCTTTTAAATGAACACGATCATGCAGTACTATGTTTATAGGAAACATTCCTGAAAGAGACAGATACAATTACATTTTAAAACTTTTCTCTGTTGTTGTGAACAATGGAGCCCCTCATAGAGTCACCCCTTGAAATACAAATTTACAAGCCTTTGCTGTAATCGTCACTCTACATAGAGTGATTACGTTTTGTTCCATTTACTTACCACCAATCACCAACCTAGTAACAAACGAATTAAACAATCTTGTTCAACAACTTCCCGCGCCCTTCGTTTCACTCAGGGATTTTAATACTCATTCTATGGGGATCGAATCACATAAACGAAAGAAGCCATAAAGTAGAAGATTTCTTTTCTAGACACGATCTGTGTCTATATAACAATAACTCACCGACATATTTACACCCAGGAACGGGTACGTACACATGCATAGATTTCGCAATTTGCTCTCCTTCGCTGATTTTGGACTATGAATAGAAGGTCGCTGATGACCTTCACAGCAGTGATCACTTTCCAATCACTCTTGAATAAAAATTCTAAAATTGATGACGCAAATCCACAATGGAATATAAAGAAGGCCTACTGGGATACGTTTGAAACACTATGTGAAACTAAACTAAATAATAATACAGTATTCAACGCTGTTAATCCTATACAGCATTTTACTTCAATTCTCATTGCAATTGCAGAAGAATCTATTACTAAGACCTCACCGAACAGTAAGAAACACCAAAAACCTTGGGTAACCAAGGAATGCAAAGAAGCCATTAGACAACGCCGAGAAGCATTAAAACAATTCAACAATCGTCCAACGCCCGAAAATTTAAACAAATATCGTATTTCGCGGGCTAAAACTCAGCGCACAATCAAAGGAGGTAAACGTGCATCCTGGAAGAAATATATTTCTTCTTTAAAACTCTCGTTCCTCAAGGAAACAAGTTTGGGACACTATTCGAAAATAAATGGAAAGAGGATAAACAATTCTTTTCGACACCGGAAAACAAAAAATAACAATTTTTTTGAGGGCGATACAAGATTTTGATTTGGTAATTCTTAACATTGATTTAAAGGTAAATGTCTATGCTTTCGAATTTGAACATTATAGTGTGGTTTTCTGTGTGTGTTTTGGTTACAGTATACATTGAGTACTGAGGCATTGATGATGATTATCCGGTAGTAAAGGTTATGACCCAATGCATGATGCTTTTTCTAATGTTAAACCTCTCCAAACATGCAGAATAAACAAAGGCATTTTTTTACCATGAGTTCATCGTTGAAGCTACTTAAAATTAAGAAAATATTTATTATGATTTGGGCACGATGGAAAATTCAGTACTGAAAAACAAATATGGGGAATATATAGTAATAGTATTTGTGTCCTGATTCCGTAAAATCAATAGCAAAAACGCAGGTCTCAACACGATCACACCTCTAACATTTAGCAGCAGGGAGGGCGAATCGGACAACCTTTTATAGAGACCCTCCCTGCTGATATGGGGTTAAAAATCCTTTTTACGATGAAAATCCTTTTAGGATTTTACAAACAGACAAATTTGTAGGACCTCACCTCGTAAATCAATCAGATTATTGGATTGGTCGGTGAGTTTGAAATTAATTCTCGTTAACGAATCATTATGACATCGCATATAGACTGGATTAGTTGGATCCTCAATTATTAAAAATCCGGGTGGAGCTGTTGGTGCAAAGGAATATAAAATATATCCCTGCTGGGCTTGATTTGATCTTTCGAGATTTATTTGATAACTTCCTTCGATAACATCACATACTATATTCAATGCAATCACCGAGGATTTTTTAACGTTTTGAGGAGTGATATGTCGTCTGGGTCATTGTTATGTTTGAGGATTGTTGTTTGTGGTTGTGGCATTTTTTTCGATTTGGCGAGTATCAGAGAAAAGTTTTCTTGAATAAGATCATTAACATATTTTTTTAGTTCATTTGCGTTATACCCAGGAAACTTGAAATCGGGTAAATTAGTTTCTGTTATATTGTAACCGGTTAGAAATCTTTGTTTATCTCCGTTCTTATCATTAATTATTACTTGAATTATTCGTTTGTTGATATAGTCCATGTCAGATACAAGCTGATTTAATATCCTAACATATTTTATGATCTCATCACGTGGTTTTGTTATATCAGAGAGATGCTCTTGGAAGCTCTGTCATAGTTGTTCCAGTTGTGTTCTAAGTAATTGATTAATCTCTTTCAAATAATCAATGATGTTAGTTAACGTAAATATCATTGCAATGGATGAATCAGGAGTTTTCTCAAAAACACAATACCATTGCATGGTATTGTTATTAAGCAATGTAAATCTATCGGTTAATTTTGCATTTTTTATACTAGGTAAATAATTTCGATATGATGGGTTGATTTGGTAGTATGATTGTACATCCGTGACATAATCAGATTTTTAGGTTCGGGTATTTGACAAGATGCATGAGGTAGATTTTCAGGCCAACCCAGTATTGTCCTTATAGAACTCTGATAGATATCTACGGCATACCCAGGCGAGTTTATTTCAATTGCGGATGATAACGTCGGCTCATGAACTGTTATAGCGATTTTCGATTCTTTTCCAGTAATGGATTTTATTCTGCGTTGTAATTCGTTATTGATCTGTTCAATTTGGTAAGACCCAGATGGTAACGAAACAACGTTCCAATCTGGAGTTCCATCGGGTTTATTCTTACTCGCAAACACCAGGGAATTATTCGGTTGTTGACCGCCGAATGGTACTGATCTAATGTTAGACCAACTGTGATACACTCGCAATTTTGCTAACGCTATCTCCTTCACGGAAACCACAGTAGGGAAATTGACACTGAATTCAGGATTCGTTGAGGTTATTGAGATCATGCTGGTTTTAACCGGGGTTGTGTTTTCCGCTGTTCGTTGAAGTAGTTCTTGGGATGTCGCCATTGTTATTATATTCGTGTTGTCGCTCTAATTTTGACATCGCGGAATCATAAACACGTACCATCGCTGAGAACTCACTATCGGATATTAATGTGTCACCGAGTGACGACGATATCATCGAGGATAATTGGGAGTATGTGGTTGACACAACATGAAATTTAACTACGTAATCTTGCAGTTTACTCTGGCTGCATGATGATATTTTTTTTGTTATAATCGAAATATTTCCCGCAATTGTTGTCGCCGCTGATATACAAATCGGAACAGCTATCGGGGCAACCATTGTCACCGAGGAGAGTATTATACCGGCTCCGGTGATTACACCTGATACCGAGTACACGGTAACATCAACTGCAGTGATTCTTCGTCGATATTTTTTTTATTTTTGTTTGGTACTCCTCAGTGAGGGGTTTGAGTTTAGTTTGACATTCTCTGACCTGATCATAGCGATACTGCTGTGATGACATTTTATTTATTACAACAGAATTCAATTTAATTGTTTACTTAAATCCATTCCATGTTACTGAAACCCTAGCCAAATTATTATCAGTGGATACTATCGTGAATTGTTCAATTGTTCCCTTTTCGATGATCGTTGATATCATTTTGTTGACTCCAGATGAACTCGTTGATGAAATATTAAATTGAGTTGGTGTCCCTAGTGTTAATCGATAAATACCCTTGACGGTCACGGTGATATTTAATATGTTGTTTGTTGGTGTCCACGTAAATGATCCGTGTTGGATCGCGTACTTCGTTGGTCGTTTTAATATCTTCGCGAATAACCCATATCGCTGATGAATCGCTGTTATTTCATCGAGTATCATGATAATACCAGTGAGATCTATTTTAACATCATCGGGTTTCGAATTTTTTTCTCCAAAAAATATATCAATGGAGTCATTGGTCCTGTTTAAGTTTTTACTTAACGTAGTAAATTGAGATACATGAGCGCCATAATCGGATCGCAATTTTGCCAAATTATCGATAGCGCTTTTTACGTGTAAGATATGCAACTCGGGTTGCGAACGTGGAATACCGAAGAAATTATTTATCGGGGCTTCTATGTTATCAATTATACTCTGTTGTAGTATACCAAAATTAATTATATGATCGTTGTATTCTGATTGTAGATTTTGTTGGGCATCCACAATAGTTGAAACAAGTACACCCGATTTGAGTTTACCCTGATCGGAAAACAACACGATAGTATCTTTTACTGCGTTGCGTTGTTTAACTAAAATATCATCAAGGGAAATATTACTAGTTTTCAATTTACCCTGATGATCTTGAAATAAAACTATTTGATTGGGATCAACACTTGCTAAGTTCAACATCTCGAATATTTCATCTTCGATTATTTCTTTTACATAACCGGTTGCAGATATTTCCGTGGTGGGTTTTCTCAACCTTGATAGAGATCTCCCCCAAATATCAATCATGTTATTTTATATAATTTCTCTATAAAAAGCGATTTCTCGTATATTCGTGTACGGTTTTATGGGTGGTTTTCCCGATGATGAAATAACGTTGAGGATATTCAATACTTCTATGCCGCATATTGATGGTCATTCATTTTCTGTGTTGGTAGCGTTAAATACCAGATAGGAGTTTTTAAGTGGGTTATATAACGCGTAAATTCTTTAGGCGGCGCTAACCCATATGATCGAAATAAACAATCACACGCGGATCAATCGCGTATGTGACCCAGTGAGTTCCAGGTCCGGTGCTGTTATCGAGATTAATGATACCGGTTTCAAGGCTGTTTGGTTGTTGTGGTAATTTATCTTTCATAAAGACACCTCTAAAGTTTTTTCATCGCTAGTTCTTAGCAGCGTCGAGTAAATCAAAATTTGACATCGGCGATATCTGCGATATTGTTGTTAGTAAACTGTTCCTAGTCTCAGGGCGTTTCCGCTCTACCATGAATACGGAGTTCCTGGTAATCTTAGACCCTTTCCTGATCGTTTCTTTTTTTGTATCCCTGTAGTTTTCTTTAGTGCCATCCCTGCCGCTGTACGAACGGTTCCTAGTTCGATGGCTTTTGCTATCGCTGGGGCCGCTGCTACAATTAATGCTGGTAACGCAGCGAAAAGTGGGAATATACTACCTGATTTTATCATGTTCATAATCGCAGCCGCAGAGAGAGTGATCTGAACACCTTTTTTATCTTTGATGGCATCATTGAAGTGTTTTATCTGACGAGTTGTCAATGATAGTTTATTCTGACCGCCAGACATCTGATTGTGTTTCAGCGATATTGTGGTTCCACATTTTTTAGCTGATTCCGATTGCAATTTATTAATTTGACCAGGTGTTAATGTAACACTAACATTACTATATGATATTTTATTAATAACAGATTGATCTAATTGCTACATTACATATTTTCCACTGGTGCATCAATTACTTTCATTCGTCCACCAACACCTTCGAGTAGCATTGATTTGTCGCTGAGTATGACAGCAACTGCTCTGTAATTCGGGATAAGTGGATCTGGAGCAACCGGAAGGGATACACGAGCTCGGAAATGTATATCAACGTCGGATTGTCTTTTTAAGTCAAGATGTTCCAACGAAAAGTAATAAATCGGATATAGTTTTCTAAAATCCAAGTGTGATATTTGCAGGCCGGTATCTACATTATTATCGCGTCCCATAAATGCCAACAAACGATGATACGCGTGTGCTAGTTGGTTTTGTCCGTAATTAAGTAAAATATCTTCGGTTGGTTCCTGTTGGCCGTTTACACTCAACGAGACTTCAGAAAGACCTAGTTGATCAAATATCATATGGCTGCATTCTTGGAGACCCACTCGAGTCCTATCCTGTAACGCAGCAAATATATGCCGCGGCGCAGCAACACCTTTTTTTGATGCCAGGTGCCAAGTAAATACGCCGTTAACAGAAGAATTCATAGTATCCGTGGTAGTTGTTAGCCAGCTTAGTAATGATTTTCCTCCATGGTTCATAAATTAATTTTTGCTCTACGGTGATTGATGGAGTCATTACTGGCATCCACAGTGTTAGTTTTGTTATATTTACTTTACCATCACCAACACCAGTATCACGCCAGACTGCATCATTATCACTACCTTTTCTCACGAGTACTACTGTATGTTTCGCTCCATACATAATGTTTCTAACATTTCTGCAAAATCCAAAAATATGATGCAGTGGAATCGCGCATGAAAATGATCTACGCGGTCCTTTCAACATTGCTACATGTGTTGCAAACCCTAGGTTGTAATCAGGATAAGTATTTATAATCATATTTTCGATATCAGCATTAGGAGCACCAACACGATCTCTTGGTTTTCTTATTTCATACTGGATGGGTTCAGGGTGATCATTAACGTCCTTAGAGAACATCATAGATGGGCCTGGCGATCTTGTATAATCATCAGAGTATCTTGCTAACCCCACTATTGTTGTGGCAACATCAACATCGTGTTCTATAGACTCGATTTCTCTGTTATCAATTATGTATCTTGCACTCTCAAATAGCGCCATGATACCATTATTGACAAAGCCGACATTGACATTATCTGCATATGGTGTATCAGCTGCAGCATTTGTTACAATTTCTCATTCTACTTCGATAAACGCTTCAGATGGTAGAAAGTATTTGCTGGTATCCTGGACTTGAAATTTGATTCTTGATCGACTATTTGGTTGTACTGCGTCATAGGAAAAATACTGATAATTAAGTAGAGAATCATCTTTGCGCACTGAGGCATCTAAATCAAATGCTGTGTCAGGGGACTGTTTGAACATATTATTATATATTTCTTGATCTAAACCGTGTCCTCGCTCGATATTTCAAACCACTTCCCGCTATCATATTTGCAGTAATATTATCCTGGATGATGCTCAGTGATGCTATTTATTTTATCCACCGCGTTATTTATTATTTTACTAATACTCGCGGGCATAATTTCCGTAGATGGTATTGGTCCCAATGACTTTGTCATCGGATTCCTTCGCCGCCGAACTAACGCTATTATTTTTTTCTTTATCCGCGGAAAATGCCCTCCCGGCAACATTACCAATACCGCTAATACCCTTATCACGAATAACATCAATAGCTTTCATTGATAATTGTTTTGCGATTGGTGCTGTTTTTGGAGCCGTTCTTGCAAATAACCCTGCAATAGTATTGCCGAGACCATCTCCATAATACGCTCTATAAACAGGCAATCGTGAGTTTACTACATATACCATAGTTGGTTTGTTGTGGTTGTAGTGTATGATCATCTTATTTAAATTCTATTTATCTAATCGTAAAATCCTACGGATTTCCGTCGTAAACGATTTTCATTGCAAACGATTTTCATTGTAAACGATTTTCATTGTAAATGATTTCCAATTAATCACTATAGTAACCGTAAAAATCCCTTGGATTTTCGGCTAGCTCATCAATAAACTCTCGGTATACGTCAATATCCATGATACCACCCTCAAATAGTCGTCTGCAGATATCAGCTGCCTCATTAATTACTTCCGGTGAGTTATTTCCGGCTCGTTTCCCTTCTTTTGAGAACTTCTAATCGTGATATATCCCCGAGATTACTATACTATTAGGACAACTAACTATACCACTACCTGATACCCTTGGAGTTGCACTCTGAGAAAATCCCTTCCCACTACTACTACTATAGCCACTTTCACCCTGTGCATCATCATCGTCTTTGTCTCGATCATATAGTGGTTGACCACTACTTATTTTTATATTTTATCCAAATACGAATTATAATTATTATCATCATTTGAGATTCTAATTCCATCATATTTTGCCAAATATACTTTATTTTTCCAGGTTTTAAAGCCTTTTATGGATTTTTCAAATCCATCGCTTATATATTTATCCCTTGTCTTCTTTGGAAATGAATCAATAACAAATTAAGCGAATTCATCATCCGAGTAATCTTTAAATTTATTTATCACTTCTTTTGAAAATATCTCTTGAGGTGTGTATTCCCTCCTCCCTTTGGAAATGTTTCCTTTTTATTCTTCAACAGTATCACCCTGTTGTTGTTCAATATCACCCTCTTCTTCACCTTCAATATCACCCTCTTCTTCTTCTCCTTCAATATCACCCTGTTGTTGTTGAAGTCGTGTAGCGGTTACTATATCACCAGGAAGTGTTTTTAAAGATTTCTTTGCTTGTTTGGATCTTTGCTATTTTTTCAAGCACAGGAAGAAGAGTTTCTTCTTTTCTTTGTCCTTCCTCAGGAATATCTCCCCATATGGCTCTTTCAGTGGTAGATAAACGTTTTAGTAGCAGTGGTTACTGGTTTGAATAACTGTTTAGTATCCGCCGTAAAATCACTTTGAAGACTCTGTCTCGTTTGGAGCATATTTCGAACGGAAACACAAACTGGAATAAATTTCTTAACCACATCTAATGGTTGTCGTGATAATTTAGTTGCCAGTGCTTCACCCACCATTATAACGTAATGTACGATCTAAATGCAGCGACTTTGTCACCAATGAAAAATCCGTAGATTGCTTCACCCACCCCAATTTACTATATTACTCTCGCGTAGTATTTAAGTCACCAGTGATAAAAATAACCATTGACAAAGTCACCATTGATTAAATTACCGTGGGAAAAAAAATCGTCTATAGTTGAGTAAGCGCACATACCTGTTTTAGGTGAGTAAGTGCACACATACCTGTCTGTTTCACATACCTTGTATTAATGTATGTATGGGTATTATTACTTCAATCCATGGTGGCAATCAAGGGGTATTCTCAGTTTGTCGGATAATCCCTTTTATTGTTTTGATTTCGAATTAAATGTGCGTTTGTTATCATATTGCTGCCGCAATTCTTTTCTTATTTTTTCGACAACAGTGAATAACGGGACGAACTTATTGATGTCGTTACAGAATGCAAGGAAGTCATAAATAACATGCTGAATTTTTTTGAAAAGGAATAAGATTTTGGCAACACATACCTGTTATTCCTAGCGCAATCTTCAATATCTTGAAAATCAGAAAGAATCTGATCACAATTTATTTTTTTCTGATATATGAATTTCTTGATTTTTCAAATTAAAATTTCGGTTATGATCTCGTTTATATTTTCAAAATTCATATATATAATAATATATTATATTTATAATATATTTTTCAAAAACAAAAAAAAATTCAATTTTGACCCGTTTTTATATGAACTCCGTTCGCAATGAGGTGTAATTCACATCTTATTGCGCCTAGAGATATTATGCAAGTTATATATGATGATGAATAAGGTGTTATATACATATTTGATATATAAGACAACACAGCTTTTTTAACCCCAATTCGAGTGTTATGGCGAGTTTGAAAGGCACACATATATACATATTTGATATATAAGACAACACAGCCTTTTCAACCCCCAATTCGAGTGTTAAGGCGAGTTTGTAAGGCACACATATACACATATATACATATTTGATCAACTCCCAATTCGAGTGTTATGGCGAGTTTGAGGACAGTACAAGACAATACAACATATAACAATGGATTATAGGATGACAATGGCATGATGGTATAAGGATCAAATTAAAACAGGCACACTTCTACATTCAAACTAAAACCACCATACCCCCCACAAAATCACCCCGGGTTGCATGAAAAAACACATTCACACTGTGTGACGGTGTGTGTGGTATGGTGGTTTCACGGTTTGAATTTCGAATGGCTTAACCCTCCCCCCAATCTAAATCGAAATCGGTACCGTCGACAATTTTCTGTTACGAGATTCGAACGATGGGCCCCAGGACGAGATTCCAACGCGTATGGAATACGCTAAATGTTCGTATCTACAGGTATGTGCTTTTGAATAAGATATATGTGTATCAATCACAGTTATTCTGTGTGCCATGGTATATTTTCCAATTTTTGGATTCACTTTGTTATTTTCGATAAATCAGTTCTTGTTGTGGTTTTTGACACCCCAGTCCCCCAACTGATAAGATGTAACAAAACGGCAGTCTGCCTCAAACTAAGAAACTGATACAACAAGAGATTGCCTTATGCGGAAATCTTCTACCCGATGAAACATTATATAAACCACACAAAAACAACATTATCCCATTGAGATACACGTGACTACAACAAAAGAGTTATCGATGTTTCAAAACTACACACACAAGCCTACACGAGTCATTCCCCTTGGTATTACAAAACAGAATTCAGACGTATGTAAATTGAATTCTTTGTCCAGTCCTTTTGGAAATTGCTGACCGATAAATTCCTTCTGCAACTTATCGTACTGAGGCTCTACAAATATCGAAATACCTACCGGCTTCATTTAATGATTGAAATACACTATTGCTCGTTATTTCTATATTAAATGATTTTATACATTTTGCATTTTTCACGTGTTTCCCAGTTCCTCCTCGTTTGGAATTCTCACTTTGTGAGATAGTCTGCAGATTATCTAAAGAAAAGAATTGTTCTTAGGATTAGAATCAATATGATCAGTAACAAAACCATCCTTGATCAATCCATTAAATACCTCGAAAACGAATCTGTGATTAATCATTTTCCCTCCAGCAGCAAACACCAAATATCCCATACCATTGTCAGGACCAACTGGTTTTCTTCAGTCTGCGGTGTCTGACAATACCGTCACGAGGCGCTTCATAATTGGAAATCACGGGATGTGGTTGAAATTCTTGGTTCATTTATATACTATAACATTATTTGTCTAATTAATTATTTGGTTTAATCATATACTTGGGAATCTATAAATATAGTCTTGAGGTGTTCTTATGATTTTGTCAGGGACAGAGTCAGAGTCGGAATCTTTGATGGAGCTTTTGATTCGTTTATCATAATAGCGCTTTAGCTCTCTGTATCGTTTACCACCGTAACTGAGACACAATTGCGATTTACCACGCACACCTACCCCACATCGTATGCGAGGTAGCGGACCTAAGCTTCCACGACGTACAATTTGCAAATGATATCCACAGAATTCATTTCTGCATGATTTGTTACAAGCGGTTACTGATCCTATCATAAGCCATTTGCAATGATTCAGTATATAATACATTCTTTATTTAAATGCTTGTTTTAATTATAATATGGAGGAGTTTGAGAGATTATATTACGCCTTGGAAAAATGCTAAATTCAATCTCGATAGAGTCTCCACTGATGTAGCAAAGGGTCTAATAAGTGATAGAAGCATGCTGGGTAAAATCCGTGATGGTTGTAATGAATTCAAGCGCGATGAAGCATCTCACTGTTGGTCGACATATCGAATTGATGGTAGTGTTGATGCTACCATGAACGACGAAAAAGCAGCAGTGATAATCTCGCATCTTGACCAGAACAAGTATTTTGTTAGAGTGAAATTCTTTATCTGTTCAGAAACGGAGAATTGGATTATACCCATCCTAAAACTAGGAGAACTGTCACTGTGAGTAAGGATTCCAAACCAGGAATTCTGACTGGAATTGAAAAACCGTATTACTAGAGATCATATCCTGTAACAGCAGTTGTTTATGGGATCTATCCGATAAATGATAAACCGAGTAATGAAAACCTAAAACCAATGAAATTGTCAGGGAGAATAAATTGTGTAGCAGAACGAATAATAGAACACTTCACAAATGCGTTGCGTGGAAACAAATTCACGGATCTAAGACACAAAAAAATAAATGAATGGGGATTAACAGTGAAGGAGAGCGAAGCAACAATTCAAGATATAACCAAATTAGAAACATCATTAAGATTCCCAATAACCGTAATGACGATAACAGGAGAGGTATTACACGAATCAAAATAAAAATCAAAAGGAGCTCCAATCAAAATTATTGACCATAACGAACACGCGTGGACACCTGCGTTAACAATATTTCCGCGGGATAGAACCGTAAAATATTACACGGGAAATCTATTTAATTTTATTTACGAGTTAAGTAAAAAAGATCCTTTGTCAGTGTGGTTACTTCATATTTTTAAAGACGAATAGGGTAAATTCGATCAATTTGTAAGACCCAATGGCGAATTATACCGTAATGAAACCCTCGACAACGAGATGAAAAAACTAGCTAGTAGTTTTTCAACGGATTACGACGAACAATTATTAACAAACTGTTTTACAATTCCGTCAGTTGCAGCTCATTTCACGAGAATGAAAAATCTATGGAAACCATCACACGCAGAATTTCTCTCAGATATCGAATCAAACTGCATCGAGTACAACCATGGTGGAGTATGCAATACAAAATACGACCCTAAAAGTATTATTTCGGTTGAAATGGTTGCCTGTTATCCAAGGAGTTTTCTTGGGTACAGAGAGTGCTCTGAGTACTTCAAAAGATTTGGACATCCCACACATGAGATGACCCGTCTTGCGATTAATGGACCACTGCCTGATTTTGATCTCACCGGATTCGCTCGTATCGCATCATTTGAGTTAGCTAAAGGACTTCATCCGTGTTGTTAGGTTTGGTTTGGTAGACACATCTCTGAAAAACACTGGATAGTATTATTACGGTATATGATTGATTCTAAAATTCTGATACCGCTGATTGTCAATGAAGCAATTATATCATATCGAGAGCAGACCGAAGTCTGGTTAACACAACCCGATAGTCTAGATAGTATAATCAGCGAAAACAAAAAACATTTCCTTGATCTAGACGAAGAATATATCGTGAAATGGTCCAAACAGATCTTTGAAGTTAGAAATATACAAGCAAAAGATCTCGGTAGAAGAATAATTGGTAAATTCACACAAGGTGGAAAATACGACCATAAACGATATTCTTCGCGATTGATTATAGATGATGCAGATTACGATTTTTTAATCGAAGATATAACATCTAGGGGTATATACGTCGATCGTAAAGACGCTTTCTTCTCCGATGGAACTAAATTGGGTACAATTGTTACTTACACAGATGGAGAAAATCCTCAATATACGTACTTAAGTTCGTCTATGCTGGCTAATGCTTCTATTAATTTACTTTCCATGATTAATAGATTTCCTGAATCAGCAGTTAGAGAAGCCACTGATTCATTTTATATAGACGTAAAACATAGCGAAGCAGTGGCTGAATTCACTAATTCTGACGAGAGTTGGGGATCATGGAGAATTAAAAAGGAAATACTGCGTGAATACTCCAAATCAGGAGATGTTACGATTGAAAACATTTACTTGCAAAATAATCAGATATCAGAACTATCTAATGCACCGTTGTGTTCCGATCCAATATCCATATATCAAACCAGTTACTTAAACGGCTGTGGTGGGTCAGGAAAGATGACTCGTGCGATTGAATTATTTCGAGGGAAATCAAACATGATTGTGCTAACACCAACACACAGACTTGCAAAAGAGATGAAACAACGAGTAATTATTGCTTGCACTTATGATAGTTTCTTTCGATGGAAAGGTGTCGAATTTACTCCTGATCGAATGGGCGAAAAATATATTCCTGAAGTCATGATTTGGGATGAGATATGCACGGTGTCGTTAGATGTATTATAAAGTTTTCTTAATTGGCTATTGCTAGCGAATACAAAAGTGATAATGTGTGGCGATCATGGTCAACCACCACCATTTGTCGGTTTGTCTCCACATGATTGGCTAAAACATTTTGTAGACTATTATGAAGAAATTAATACCGATCATACAGCACTTGATGAACAATTACGCGAGTTCAAGAAACTAATCAGATAACAACCGGATAGAATCCAATGTGAAATAGCTTTAAAATAATTTTGGAAACTCCATTAAATGATTTCTGGGAAGCGTGGATACCAAATGATTTAATAGTGGCAAGTAGAAAGATAGTCAGAGACACACTTCAGACGAAGTTATTTAACTCGCATAAAAAAAAAATTTGCAACACTTCCAGTGCCATTGTGTTACAGACCCAAGGATACACGAAGACAAAATATCGAAGCTGATATTCCAGAACAAAGTGAAAAGGAGAATTTAGTGTTAAATGATATTGTGTTAGTGGATATCAATGTCGTCGAAGATGCATTGTGCGCTGATAAATCCCCATGGAAGCTAGGATACGCAGCGACGATACATTCTTCGCAAGGGTTGACTATATCCGATACAATTGTTTGGATCATATATAATTACATCGAGTGGTCGAATTTAGTATCCTCGGGTATCACTTGTAGTTGTTCACTAGTAAATCCCCGCTGAGGAGCAGTTGAATCCAACCTATAGACTGGCGGTCTACCAGTAGATCTCGTTATGCTAGATATTTTATGCGTAGTGACACTCCAAATAGCATCAGTAGCTCTTTTTTTGCCGCCTTCGAGCTCTCCTGATTCGTATAAATATCTAACAGTGACATTGCCGAGTATTGGTTGTTTTGAAAAATCATTTTGTGGTTTTACGGGTATATACTTCTTTTTAATCGCGTTGTTAGGTTTCATGTTGATTCTTCGAGTAATCTCATTATTCAGCGCGGTAATTACGCCTGGTAATATCTTGACCCATTCACGAGATCGTTTATCCTGAATAAATTCCTTCGCGTATTGATATCCAAATAACCGCTCAGCAAGTGTCCGATTAAATCGTTCAACAATTGCCGGATCGCGGTGTAGTGCAGTATATCCTCGTCTGATGGTCACATTATGATGCTTCATTGTTGATAACACTGCACCCTGAAATTCCTTGCCAGGATCAACTTGTAATAGATTTGGCCAGTGCAGAGGACCTCGTCGATAAATCCTTTCAAACGCAGAAGCTACTTCCGTTGATGATTTTGTCTTTAGTGGTTCTGCTTGTTTGTATCGAATCGCAACATCAACTACGGTTAGCGCGTACTTGTAAAAACCATCATGCGTCAAAAATAATATATCAGCCTGATGAACTTCATTAGGTGCGCTGACATCAAAATGCGAGTAGTTAATTTGTTTAGGCGGTGGTAGATAAATTTGCCATATCGCCTGTTTGGATAACCAATCCGCTGCAGTGGTATTTTTCACCTTTGTGGCGCTAGCGAGTTTACTGATTGCTGCTTTACCCCTCCAGTGTCCTCTTGGAGAATAATAAATATATTCCATGATGTTATTAATTACCAGCATCCAACATCAATTTACTTTTCATCGCCGATTTTATCAACCATGAAGCCAATTTTTCTTTGAAGGATTTATCAGTGATAGAATTCAACGCATGAATTAATTTTACATCTGCGATATGTCTCTGTTGCAGATTACTGCTTTTATAAACAACATCATGAGCATGACACGCCTTATCAATGGCGTTTATTGGATATTCACCAGGTCGGGGTTGGTTTTGATCATCGAGTCTGATATCGAGTCTGGTTCCAGGTCCACAATAACTATATCCTGGAAGGTGTTTTTCTCCTGGATACTTCGCCCATGGTGTTCCTGGGAGTTTTACTCACTTGGCTGCAATATCACCTCCTCGTTTTTTTAAAAAATCATCTGCAGATTTCATAGAAACAAATCTAAATTGTTTTGTACTACATTGTACACACTTAGCAGCAAGTGCTGATCTGTTATTTTTAGTTGTAATCGTCGTCAAGTAGTTTGTGCTAGTACGCTTCATATATTTCACACAATATAGATCCATAATTCATAATAACATGAATGTAATTGATTTTTCGGCGACAAAAACACGAGAACCAGTTAAACACCATGCAGCGCTACCGAATTCTATTCGCATGATTATAATCGGACCATCTGGAAGTGGCAAGACACAACTGCTACTTAATTTAATAACAAGATGGATGAAATGGGATAAGTTGTATTTAGTAGCTCCGAGTGTAGACGATCAGCGATGTTACGAGTTGTTAAAGGATTTTAACGAAAAGGCAAACTCGGAAATCGATGAGGATATTATTGAATTTATAACTGATATCGAGGATACACCGAGTATTGATGATATTGATGGAAGTATTAACAATTTGGTCGTCTATGATGAAGTCATGTTAGACAATCAAAAGAATCCCACTAGGATATTTTCCAGAGGTAGGCATAAAAATACCGATGTGATATATGTCACTCAACGATACGCTCAAATACCAAACGTGATCATAGATAACTGCAATATTCTTGCTGTATTCAACGGAGTCGACACACATACGCTACGAAATATTTTGCAAACTTGGTGCGGCGGTAATATGGATTACAATCTCTTTAGAAATTTCTTTAGTCACGTTCAGTCTATCCCACATGGATTTGTAACGATAAATTTGCATGATCCTAAATCAAGATATCGTATCGGACTTGATCAAATATTCGGTTGAAATCCTGTACAGATTTTTAACCCCATAGCAGCAGGGAGAGTGCAACAACGATCTTACGTCCCCAAAGAAAACTTTTTTTTAAGATCTTGGAGGAAGCTTTGATTTGCCAAATAGACGCTTTTTTACGATTTTGGAGGAAGCCTTGGTTTGCCAAATGGACGGCTCTGTAAAAGGTTGTCCGATTTGCCCTCCCTGCTGCACATTCAGTTCTATTTTTAACAGGCGGGATATATTGTGCAATTTGTTTCAAATTCTAAAGATTTGCAGATACAAACTGGTTTGTCTATTTGTATAATAATGTAAAATTTCTTCATGCAAAGAATCAGAAAAATGAAAATGAAAATATGCCAGAAAACAGAACCGGCCATATTATCACAATTGAACACGATAAACATTTGGGTCACATTTATACTTTTTTGTATATGTTAACAAACTTAAGTGTTTAAAGGAAACGAGAAAACCAAATTTCGAAAAAAGAAAGCTCCAAAAAGCATCAGAAGGGAATATTTGATCGGATGCATTTAAAAATGACTAGACGAAAATTGTTTACAATTACGTGTGCAATTTATTGCTTACTCTTTTCATTTTTTGGAGCAGTCCACACTGAAGTTGCTTTAGAAAATAATTTCTTCTTAATGCGGAATTTTTCAAGGATTTCGATCTACATGTTATCCTTCATCAACAATTTATCTTTTCTTATTTTTATAGTGTTATTTCTTTTGTTATTTTGAATAAGTGTTTAGTCAAAGTATGGGATGCATTTTGCTAT
The DNA here is from genome assembly GCA_030141615.1 of Unio pictorum. Lineage (NCBI taxonomy): Eukaryota > Metazoa > Mollusca > Bivalvia > Unionida > Unionidae > Unio > Unio pictorum. The sequence goes on along the minus strand of JARLTB010000147.1, from coordinate 2,073,776 downwards.
GTTAGATTAAATGCCGTAGTCCGACATAGCTGTAACTTGTCGAACCTAGATGCAACATAACAATAAAAATAAGAATGTAAACATTATGCATTGGTTGTTTTTATATACAATGTTATATACTGATGATTTGTCTAAACCAAAATGGTTAACAAATGACAACTCCATTCATAAACGGTTAGCCATTGTGTATTTAGGAAACATAGTGACACTTTATTTAACATTATTTTTTTAACTTGCTTCACAAACTGTATAACCTACATATGGGCCAAGTGTTTTCACAATTTATCGTGGGTCCTCTCCCTCACAGAAGTTACTAATGCAAGTCAAACCGAAAGATGCGCTAACAACGAAACTTTACAACATCGAAACAATATGTAATACAATATTATGCAACAGAAAAATGACTTAAGTAACATTCTAGATGCAGCAGAAAAGGAAGAAGAAATAAAGAAAATGAGACGCAAAACAGAATGAACTTGAGCAAACTAAAATAGAATGAATTAAACATATTGATTTAGTTTAGGAAAATTCACTAATTAAAAGAGAATAAGAAGTACTAATGTATTTTCGTAACTCTGGCATTATAATAAACGTTCTGCTTACTTTGTATAACGACCGTCTTCTCGTTGTTTCCCCTAGCGAAGGTCTTGGTTCTACAGACATATTTACCGCAGTCACCGACTCCTAGATGACCTTTCTGGATGACCATGGATAGAAACTGAGTATTGAAATCCTTCACTAACTCTATATCTGGGATAATATCATACTTCTCACCGTTTTCAAACACCCATTCCAATTCTCCTTCCATAGGAAATGCCTCTACCGCGCAGTGTAACTTCACTTCCTGTCCCACTGTGGCGGTTATTGTTTCTTGGAAAACGCCAACGTCTGGTCCAACTTATTAAGAAACATAATCAGTTCAGAATTGTAGCAAACAATTTAAGCGCAAAACGGACCATCGTGTCGGATAGTATTTATAGTCATTCCAATTGCTTTGCCAGATACCTGGTTCTCGGTCATCGTACAAGATTGATAAGCTACTGAGTGATTAACCCTTTCCAATCTCTCTAATCCTAATGTAATCGTATGAACCGTACTTGATTCATCAAATCACATAAATAAACCCTGATTGACATGATGTAGGGACATAACTAAGTCCTAAAATAGTTGAAGAGAATTAACTGAAAAAATAAATGTGTCTTTGATTTCACTCAAATAGATGCTTGAATCTAACGTTCAACCTAAATAGTATGCACTTCACACTAGGTAGCGGATAACACTGCCGTTCACTTCAACATTTTTTAACCCTATTTATCCATTTCTATATCGGCTTTTGCTACTGTATTCTTGCGAGTATTGAAACAATCCACCTGTAGCATTTATTCATCTCCTAAGTTATGCATTGAAATTTATATATTCTTCGCTAATATGTAAGGTGTTCTTCTACATAAAAAACCGGCCTATCCTCATTTGTAGAAAATTCTACGGTCACACTCTGACTTGGTCTAAATGTTTACGTCAACAATGCAACTATTACGATTATACCCCGGTCTTGGACAATTTAATGAAGACCACTTTTTAATGAAAACGCTGAAAAATGTAAAGTATTATTATTGATGTATCGTGCAGTTGGTACACATTTTATTCATAACCTTTGAACGAATAAATTCTGAACAATGAGTTTAATTCCTGCATTTTGTGTTCTCATACTAGATAGATGTGTGTGCATGTTCAGTGTGGTTCAGTACAGTATTGTAATACATGATGTTAAATTAACATATATGAGGTAAATGGAAGAAAATAGTGGGGGAAAAATATGCAAAATAATACGAAGAGCAATCGACGAACATGTCATAAAAGAGATATTGCATTCCCTTCTTTCCCGCAATGAATCGCTGAGAAATGATTCTTTAGACTAATATATGATCAATATAATAAATTTCATATGTTCAATAAAATAAATTTCATATAATCAATATAATAAATTTCATATGATCAATTGATGATATTTCATATGATCAATATAATAAATTTCATCACCTGTTTGTGATTGACTGTGTGAACATCATCTCGGCAGAAAGAACTAATCATCCCAAGTTTCCTTAGGCGAAGATTGTTGTTTTTCCACAAGGAATTTTCTCAACGCATTTTAATATAAACGGAAATCTATATGTTAATATTTACCTGTGATGGTAATATCAAATATGTAACAAATTACGGTGTGGAGATAACTATTATGTTCGGAATTCTAAGAGAAATGTTACTAAAAGACGAATCGCTGATCTTGAGTATGACAGGCATTCATTTGTTATATATATATATATATATATATATATATATATATATATATATATATATATATATATATATATATATATATATATATATATATATATATATATATATATATATATAAAGGAGTGTGGTACAACGACGGTCTCAAAAGAGGTACAAAGATCAGTGTCTACAGAGCTGTCGTACTGACTAACTTCCTATATGGCGCCGTATCATGGGTCACCTACAGCCGCCACCTTAGCCTCCTTGAATTCGTCCATCACCTCTGCCTCCGCACCATCCACAACATCCACCGGATTGACTTCGTCACCAACACTGCAGTCCTCAAACAAGTAGGGATCAACAGTGTTGAGGCAATGCTCATGAACATACAGCTACACTGGGCAGGGCACCTGTCCAGGATGCAGGAACAGCGCCTGCCAAAGATCGCACTGTAAGGTGAGCTGTCCACTGGCCACCGCCATAGAGGGGCACTTCGAAAGAGATATAAAGTCTCCTAGACAAAGATTCTCACCACGTGTGGTATTGATCACCGCCAATGGGCATCACAAGCTTCTGACCGTGAAAGCTCACAAGGTACAGTTCACTGGGCCACTACTAATTATGAGCAAAATAGACGAGCCAACTTGAAGGAACACTGATGGCAAAGAAAAAACCGGGAACAATCGGCAATATCCACCACAACCCAGACTTAGAAACAGTACGTATTAAAAGTAACACAAGTACATTCAAATAGGCTATATTCTAATATTCTAGCCGTTATTTCCTGTTCATTTTTGTTAGGCCGTTGATTTTAAAAGACATTTAACTTATTTTTATCAAAGTACACTCGGACAGACTGTCAAGCTTATATTAATCGGTCATGTTCGAACGAATTAGTTACTCTCAAAGAAAGCTGACACTGTAATGGGGAGCGAGAATGTACATTTCTGTCATATTACAAATGCATTTATAAGAACGCCAGTCACTGCTGAGGAAGACTAAGTAGATGTCGCACAAGTAATATACACACTAGTAGTTTTTGCTTTATTGCTTTAATCTTTAATATCAATACATTGTTCGCTATATATTGCCGAGGAAATGGAGCTAAGTGCCGTTCCCAAAAAGGTGCCTCGATCCTTGGTCAGCATTTCCCAGCCATCGGGCGAAAGTGCGCACGCCTTCATGTCCCTCTCGCACACATCCTTGAAACGGAGTGAGGGGCAGCCGACTCTTCTCGTGCCAGTGGCCAGCTGTTCATATAGGATGTCCTTTGGCAGCATCCCATCCTCCATGCGTCGGATGTGTCACAGCCATCGAAAGCGGCATTTGCTTGGCAGGGAGTGTATGCTGAGGGTATTTGCACGCATAAGGATCTCGCTGTGGGACACGGTCTTGTCAGCTGATTTTCAGGCTGCGTTTTAGGCACCGTATATTGAAGCGTTTGATCCTGCTCACTTGCCTGATGTAGGTACTCCAGTTCTCACGTCTATACAGAAGGGTGCTGAGGACGCTGGCCTAGTAAACATGGACCTTGGTGTTCTCTGTCAGCGCGTTGTTTTAACACACCCGCTTCGTTAGTCGTGCCATGTTGGTGTTTACCTTTACAAGCCTACTGTCCAGCTCCTTATTCAGCGAGAGTGTGTTGCTGATGGTTGACCCTACGTAGGTAAAGTTTGTGACAGATTCCAGGGTGACACCATCAATTTTGATGGAAGGGGCAATGGTGGTATCTCTAGTGGGCTTCCACGGTATGGGTCACAACAGCCGCGTTATCTGCAATAAGCAGCTCACTGATGAGCACATCCCTAATTTGGTTCTTTGAGCGCAATCGTGCCAGGATGAACAGTCTACCGTCAGACCTGGTTTGTAGGTATATGCCATCAGTGGACGAATCGAATGGGTAGGACAGAAGTAGGGAGAAGAAGATCCCGAAGAGGGTTGGCGCCAGCACGCAGCCCTGCTTTACACCGTTGTTAATTGGGAAGGAGTTTGAGGAGGATCCATCTTACTTAACTATTCCTTTCATATTTGCATGGAAACAGATTTTCATGCTGCGGAGTTTTGGTGGCAACCGATCTTACTGAGAAGTTCTAAAAGGTCCTTACTGCTGACCCAATCAAAGGCCTTGGTGAGGTCGATGAATATCATGTAGATTGGTTGACCTTGCTCTCTGCTATTCTCTTGAAGTTGTCGTAAGGAGAAGATCATGTCCGTCGTTGACCTGTCTCCTCTGAATCCTCACTGAAATTCTGGGTACACATGGTCCTACAGCAACTGCAGTCTGTTGAGTATGATGGGGACGTACACTTTACCAACGATGCTCAGGAGTGAGATCCCTTTGTACTTATTACAGTCACTGCGGTCGCCATTATTTTTGTAAAGTGCCACAATTGTGGCGTCACGCATGTCTTGGGGAACTGCTCCTTCCTCCCAGCAGAGGCAAAGTAGCTCATGCAGTGGTTGAAACAATGATGGTTTCCCACGTTTGATAGCTTTGGGCGTAATGCTATCACTACCTGGTGCATTGTCGTTTTGGATGGATTCGATTCTTTTGCTGAGCTCCTTTAAGGATGCCACTTTGTCGAGCTTTTCCATGGTGAACAGATTCTGTATGCTGCTGAGGGCTGTATTGGTTACTGACGTTTATCGAGAGTATAGCTCTGAGTAGTGCTCCACTCATCTGACCATCTATTTCCCACGGTCTGTGATCTCTCACATCAGATATTTCAGGGGAGCGATCCTTTTCACTATAGGGCCTAGAGCCTTCTTGATCCCACTGTACATACGTTGGATATTTCCAGACTTGGCACTGCACGTGATTCCTTCACACAGTTGTTGCCAGTACTCCTTTGCGCACTGTCTAGCGATGTGTTGAGTGTTGCTTCGGGCACTTCTGAGATCAGCTAGCGTATGTTCATTAGGGCATTTTTTGTTAGCTATGAAGGCTTAGCGCTTCTCCTCGATCGGTGGTTCCATCCTTGATAGGTGCGCGTTGAACCAGTCCTGTCTGGGTTGTTCCTTCTTGCCAAACGTGGACATGGCTGTACTATAGATTGCGCCATTCATAGAGTTCCACTTGGCTGTGACATCGTGCTCTGGCAGGTAAAGGAGAGTCTTGTCCAGGGCGGACACATACTCCTCCACTTTCGAGGGGACCGACATCTGCGCAGTGTTTATACGAGGGCGTCCTTTTGGTTTTAAGCCGTGTAGTTTGTGTGGCTGTAGTCACATCCTGCTGATCACGAGGGCATGGTCGGATTCGCAGTTTGCCCTGTGGTAGATTCTGGTGGAGAGGACGCTGGTAAGGGCAGGGCGCCTAGTGATGACCAAGTCGAGTTGGTGCCATCGATGAAACCTGGGCTGTTTACATGACTCTTTGTGTTGTGGCTTACACTTTAAGAAGGTAAGGTTTATGACGCACAGGCCACGGCAGGTGCACACGCCGAGACACCCGCCTAACAGAGAGCAATGCTAATATCCGTAAAGATACATTCTATGAATTATATACGAATGCAGTATATAATTAATGTGCCGGATTTTTACTGCGAGTCTTCATCCCGTATTTTTTTATAAAAGCAGTACAAACATCATTGCTCCGAGCTGGATTGAAATGATTGGTGACGTTTCATCGATTTTCACAGCAGGCTGCGCTTTGGGGGCATGTGGTCGAATTTCTGATTTGTGAAACTTCATCCATGACTAGCCGAAACTCTTCATCAGAGATGTCAGTCTTTAAATCCCTAAATGTAAGCTCGAAGATAATATTCAGCTTAGCCTTTGCTACACATAGATTTATGTTGTGCCTTTGGTTTATACCTGAAGGTTTCGGCTAATAAACTTGCCTGCAATACTAGGCAATCCGTAGACTGGATATGGCGTCAATTTCAATTTTGATGGAAGGAGCAATGGTGGTATCTCTGGAGGGCTTCTTCGGTGTGGGTCACAATAGCCGCGTTATCTGCAATAAGCATCGCACTGATGAGCACATCCCTAACTTTGTTCTTCGAGCACAGTCGTGCAAGGTTGAACACCCTCCCTTCAAACCTGAATTGTAAGTATATGCCATCAGTGGATCGAATGCGTATGACAGAAGCAGGGAGAAAAAGATCCCGAAAAGGTTGACGCCAGCGCGCAGCCCTGATTTACGCCACTGTTAATTGGGAAGGGGTTTGAGGAGGATCCATCATACTTAACTGTTCCTTTCATATCTGCATGAAAAGAGATTTTCATGCTGCGCAGTTTTGGTGGTAACCAACTTTTACTGAGAAGTTCAAAAAAGACCTTACTGCTGACCCAGTCAAAGGCCTTGGTGAGGTCGATGAACATCATGTAGTGTGGTTGACCTTGCTCTCTGCTCTTCTCTTACAGTTATCGTAAGGATAAGATCATGTCTGTCGTTGATCTGCCTGCTCTGAATCCTCACTGAAATTCTGGATACACACGATCTTGCAGCAACTGCAGTCTGTTGAGTATGATGCGGACGTACACTTCACCAACGACAATCAGGAGAGATATCCATCTGTAATTATTACAGTCACTGCGGTTGCCTGATTTTGAAAAGGGTCACAATTGTGGAGTCGCGCATGTCTTGGGGAACTGTTCCTTCCTCCCAGCAGAGGCAAAGTAACTCATGCAGTGGTTAAAGCAATGATGGTTTCCCACGTTTGATAGCTTCGGGCTGGATGCTGTCACTACCTGGTGCATTGTCGTTTGGGATGAAGTCGATTCCTTTGCTGAGCTCCTCGAAGGATGGCACTTTGTCGAGCTCCTCCATGGTGGGCATATTCTGTATACTGCTGAGGGCTGTATTGGGTATTAACGTTTCTCGAGAGTATAGCTCTGAGTAGTTCTCCATTCATCTGACCATTTATTGCCCACGGTCTGTGATCTTCTCTCACAACATATATTTATATATTTTAGGGGAGCGACCCCTTTCACTGTAGGGGTAAGAGCCTTCTTGATGCCACTGTATATACTTTGGTATTTCCAGACTCGGCACTGCGCGAGATTCCTTCACACAGTTGTTGCAGTACTCGTTCGCGCACTGTCTAGCGATGTGTTGGGTGTTGCTTCGGATACCTCTGAGATTAGCAAGCGTACGTTCATTAGGGCATTTTTGTTAGCTATGAATGCTTTTCGCTTCTCCTCATTTGGTGGTTATGTCCTTGATAGGTGTGCGTAGAACAAGTCCTAATTTGGCGTACAGCAGCTGAGGAATAGTGGTTCGTGTCTGGGGCATCCTTTGATATGTTCGTACAGCTGCCCATATAACTGATCCTTTGTGTCTTCTGAAGACGTGAGGGTGGGGACGTTGTGGTAAGGAGGATGGACAGGAGACGCTAAGTGTCGCTGTGCGAGGTTCAACCGCGGACGTGAGATTGTTCTTGATGGCGAGGCCCACTCTGTACTGGCGGGACTCCTCAGGTTACCGAACCTTCAAGAAGAATGTGTAGTTTTCCTCTCTGAAGGAGACACGAGAGGCGAGCCTGGCTTCCTGGAGGGCAGCTATGCTGATATTAAGTCTGATAAGTTCCTTATCGATGGTGGCCGTCTTTCAGGTGTTGTCCACTTCCAGTAGGTCATCGGAGATGACTATGCACATGGTTCGCACATATTAGCTTGCAAATCGAAGAGCTGGAGTTTTTTTATTGATTTTTGTTTCTTTTGTCTGGTGTGGAATTTACGTCTGATTGTCATGCTGGGCTGCCCAGACGTCAAGATCTCCCTTTCGTCCATGCGGATATAGAGGAATGCTGAGCATGACATTGGGTACCAGTTTTGATGCAGGAGCTGCCGGAGGGAAGTCGTAGTCAACACCCAGCCGCCTAGGGGCGCCATTCCGGATTTTCTGTCTGGGTTTACTCCCGTAGCATTTACTTCTCTCGATGATATCCACAAAACTTTGGTTTTATTCTTCTGGAAACTTATTCTGCATTTTGTCAACGAAAAGCATAAGGCCGGGGACCACTCGACAAGGAGGTCTCAAGTGGCAGAGTTCTCTAAGGCGCTTGCATTTACAGACCACTCACACACCTTACCTATTCTCACGTGAGTTCGAGTCTGGATTAGACCAACGTGGATATGTGAGAAAGTTTACCTTTCGTTTCCCATGGGTAATTGGTTCTTCCCGGTAATTTTTCTCTACCAACACAGAAACCACCATCTAGCCGGTACTGAAAATGGCGTTAAACCCAAGAAAGTAAAACTAACCAACTCAGTATGTGGCTGGCGCTGACTCTGCATGTAGACTTTCATGGGATATTTGTACAGCTGCCCCTATGCGGCTATATTGCCTTACTGAATCCGGTCAAAGTGGGATAATAGCGACCGGGTGTGTACTGAATCCTGTCAAAGTGTGATAATAGCGACCGGGTGTGTACTGAATCCTGTCAAAGTGTGATAATAGCGACCGGGGTGTGTAGCTTTGACATGAAGTTATGAGCGGCCATGGACACATTAGTGTCCATGACCTTAACTTGTCTTTACGACGAATCTAGGATTAATCGGAGTTGATCATGTGATATTTGATTTCCCAAACACCTGAATTAGCCTTTATGATTATAATGATGCTAAAATCAGAACTGTCATTTTTATAAATTTTTTTTTAGCGCCGGAGTCAAAGTATTCTTTGAAATATGATCAATGCGATTATGCAGTACTAGCAATGCGATCGGCTTATATATTCCTAGCAGACACTTTGCTTCATCCACCGTGTATCAGAATCATTATACAGAGATAATTCTTTAAATAATAATTAACCACCAGAGTTCAATACGTTTTGTTTGGTATATATCTTCAGAAAACATCTTTTTCAGGCATTAGCGCTTCGACCACAACTCTAAACAGTCTTTTGGTTTCCTATTCCGTAAAATATAAACGGAAGCCTAATCGGAGGATGCAAAGGTCATACACCCACTCCACTTCCGGAGTTTCATAAATTAACTCCAGGACCTCACCACTTTTCGCTACCCCAAGGCGGAAAAACATATGCAGAGTTGTTTGCATAAAAATGCAGGGACGTCCGCCGATAAAGGGAGAGTGGACTCGTTACATATCACTATCGAATATCAGCCCTAAGGATGATAAAGGTATGTAATTTTGTTGAATAATCAGATTGCACATTAAATCATTCCTCCAGCATAATTCACCAATAACTAAAGAATAAAAATGTACATTTTGGAGATGAGTGTTTAACCACCTTGCTCTGTTCCGTCTATTTGATTTGGCGATTTCCAGGTCCAGCGTACAGACGGAGTCGGAAAACCAGTCACGTTACACCACAAGATGCCTGTGTCTCCTTCTTCAAAAGTCAAAATTATATGTTTCATGTATCATGGGTGGACCTTCAAGATAAAGAAATGAAGTTAACAAACAAGCATAAATGCATCTGGATCAGTGTCATTGTCGTGCTTTCGGCATACTGCACACATTATGACAGAAAGTAATTGCATTGGGATGCATACAGTGTATCGCTGTTTCTATTTCAATTTTCTGACATTCATCTACGATTTTCTACCGTGTACAGAGACGTATGTACTGTATGTACAACATTTGCGCTACGTCAGATTACACAAACATTACCACAAACATGCGGGGAGAGAGACAGAGCGATACAGAGAACTCACATTTCACCAAAACGATCAATCTTAGGCAACGCCTAACTATTGATGATGTTGTGCACCTACTCCAACAATAAGGGAGAATAAACTTATTTTCAGCAACAACATTTGCTTTATTAACCAAGATGTGTAGTCTCTCTCTCTCTCTCTCTCTCTCTCTCTCTCTCTCTCTCTCTCTCACACACACACACACACACACACACACACACACACACACACACATACATACATACATACATACATACATACATACATACATACATACATACATACATACATACACAGTGCAATAGAAGTCAAAGAAGAAAAGTTATATTCACTTTTCAGCATAAGATTGACTTTAGCCATGACTTTTTCCCCAACTTTACATGTGTATTTTCCAGCGTCTACCACGTGCACATGCCTTATGTGGATGTTCCATTCTCCTTCGGACTCTTGCCTGATACTCGTCCGTGTGTTGTCGGAGTACTGGCTAATGCTTATGAGGGTATTTGCGTTCTTGTACCAGTGCACCTGTTAGCAGAATAGGAATTACAACGACGATGTGACTGTTCAGTTCTATTCTGAGATATATGACACGAATTCAACATTATCGGGGAAATTGGATTTCCCAGTCACAGCGTCCTTGGCTTGTAATACGCCGTAATATTCAGAATCGATCGAAATATCGCTCGGCAATTTTCCGACGAATAGAGCAATAACCTCGGATGTATCTTTAGTAATATGCATATATTTATTGGTTTGGACGGAGTGCACTACGTTGTTACAACTGAAAAAGCCAATGATATTCCCACTGTAAATTTGTTTCCTTTTGCCACCATATTGTGAATTAGTTACAAATGGCGGCGAAATACATCCCACTTTATTTACTCAGAATGATTGTAAAGGCCATTGCAGTTCATAATGATATTGGACTTTCTTAAAAGGATGATAATTGCAAATAATATAAAAATTTCATGTAACAGTATATTATCGATCATACTTCCATGGAATGAATACCATGAGCTTGTAATATTTATGAGTCACTTAACCAGCTAACCGAAATTACCATTAAGAAAAATGCGAGCATCTAGTGTGATCCGAACACTCGCATTCACCTTTGTTGTGCATATGAATAAAATGAATAAGTAATATGCAAGCCTCGCACACACCACCCACACTCCAGTCTGGAAATTATACTAAAAATATGGACATGGATAGAGCAAAATGTTCTAGCTTAAGTCTGATTTGTGGTTTCATTTAATGTAGTTATTTACGGCATGGCAGGAGCACAGCGGCTATTTTGACAAGAGACGATTGGAGTAATGTGTTTTGCCCAGTGATTGGACGGCTGCACCACTGCTAATAATTCGAAACTGAAGTACCGAGTAAGTGTTTTGAAATCAAGTCTTTCAATATTGTCATGCTGTGTGTATGAGAGAGAGAGAGAGAGAGAGAGAGAGAGAGAGAGAGAGAGAGAGAGAGAGAGAGAGAGAGAGAGAGATGAGCCTTTTCCAGCTGAATGGATAACAAACTAAAGCGGAATAGGCTTCACTAGCATGCGCGTTAACTTTAACACAGTGTTAACAATCTGGTCAAGATTCCCAGGTTCTTTTGTATAATTTTTCTCGCATACACCCACTGTTTTGATCTATATGTACCGCTGGACCTAATCCACTTCGAAACTAGCGTAGCATAGTTGTTATTTCACTTGAACTGTGCTACTACTAATCGACTATATATTATGTGGTGGCTGCTGAAGGACACAAGCATTATGTAATAATGATAGTTCGTTCTTTTACCAGTTAAATATTATAAAACTTACCATATCACTCGGACCCTCTTTTGCTGAAGTTACGTGATGACTCAGACTCGGTACATTGACGCCGATTAGAATGTCACTGAAAATGTACCCCTCCCCTACGGTGTTTAAGCAATGCACGGGGCAGGCAAATATACTAGTACGGCTTTTGTGTGTTTATGTTGTCATTAGTGAAAATCCCTTATATTAAAATACACACTGAAGGAAGTTTTACTTTGATGTTGACCAATGTTTATCACTTAATTGACCAATGTTTATCACTTAATTGAATCAGCTTTGAAGTAAAACTATTGCTTTAAGATTCAACCACCTGTTCACGGGAAAAAGTATCTTTGTTCGATTTATTGTTATCTTTTCATACGAAGAAAGAAATATTTCTTCATCTTTGAAATGAAATACGTCTTGTTATTTTTTTCTTTATATTTTCCACTTGCTAATTAAAATTGAAAATTGATTGGCATATGTGTTTGTGGGAAGTTTTCGTAGCTAAGCTAATGTACAACAACAAGACTCAGACAAGGAAAGCATGCATTAAAACACAAAGAAAAGTCTAGATCACTCCAGGAGTACAATTATAGCAGCTTAGTGTGTTTGTTCTTCTGCGTTGATCATTGCATAAACTATAATCTACCGAATCACAACTCCCTTCCAGTGACATTTGCTCTATGTTTCTATAGCTGACTGTTTATACCACAATACACGCAGAAAACAGGTACCAAGCGTATTCAATAAAAATGATCACATGACCTCAATGATAATGCAGTTGCATCAGCTGATAAATATGGGGAAGACATCCATTGGTCACGACCTAACCATGACATCAGCCTCATTTGCGTTTATTTATGTATAAACTGTACGGAAAACTATTTTATTGTATTCTTCTATAAATAGTCACACGCAAAGTAACTAATGTAAAAACTGAATCGGAAGGCATATACATTGCACGCCTTTAAATGGAAACAAAAACGGTTAGTTTACATTTCATTTAGGAAATTTAATAAGTTGATTTGACAGATCAGATGACAAGTCTTTGCAATTTTTCTGAACATAAAAATTTCGTTCTTTGATTAAATTTGAAGATCTTTTTTAAGAAACTCAAACTCTGCCAAGAGGAAGACTGGAGCATTGTACAGTATTTCACAGCGGCTCGTTAGAAATTAATTTAATACATTTGACAAATGTATATAGGGATTGGAAGGTGGAGGGGGTCAGAAAATAACATTAAAACAATTGGATTCATAGTCCTACATGCGAGACACCCAGCTCGATAGTTGAGATGTGGTGCTTGGTAGTAAAAATCCCCCCATCCCCCGATTCCCCCATCGCAAAACTCTCAAGGTTTATGTCTTGAAGTGTTACCCTTTCCTCCTTCCCCAATCACTAATCATTTTACGATAGTCTTAATTTCATTTGCAAATAGGTCATGTAGGTAACCGCAAATGTTAACGAACACGAACATATATTTAAAGACACGACAACTGGTGTTCTGAATGTATGACCGTCTACACCCTTCGGCTCAAAGGTACTAGACTACTAGACAGGTCGATATAAGCACGCGGCATTATGATAACATTCAGTACACCCTAGCAGAATTATATAATAAAATATTACCTAATCTACAATTGCACATAAAAATCTCTAACCTATCTTTTTTTTATGTAGACGAATATTTTAATTTTAAAAAATCTGGTTTGAAGAGTTACTTTCCTTGCCGTCTCCTCACGCCACAATAAACCAGATTTATCCCCCCCCCCTCACCACCTCACTAAATCTATCCGACCGGACAAGTGTAATTGTAATTAAAATATATTCATTTTTTATAATAGTTTTCAATGAGAATATGAAATATTCACCATGAGAACTCCAGTCCGTATATAAAAAAAATAAGGTTAGATATTGGATAATTTGTTTTCATTTTAATTTTTTAATAGAATTTTCCAGTCATTTTGTTTTATCCAGTTGTGTAATCACAGTCGTCGTGTGACTTGCTTACTGTCAGGTCGTGAAATAACCCCTATTGGAATTATTTTCATTGTAAGTATAAATCACATTATCTAGAAATGACGCTTCATCCATTCATATTCTAAAGTTGTGTTATGTTTGCTGATTCGCCAGCACCAAAAGCCCGACAATGTTTAGAAAGTAATTTTGTCTTTTTCCGCCAAAATATTTATCCATGTGAAAGAAAGTGATTCAGACTATAGTTGTCAATGGCTACAAATTACATCTGAAATTTATTTTTCCACTTGACGAAAAATACCGAGGATGTTCCGATTGCGGTTTGTAAGTCTAAGTCTCATGATCTAGTAATGGTATTGTTGGTGTTGTCACACCTCACTTTATCCTATCATATCCTGAAGTTTTCTTTGTTGTGTAATACAGTTTTATGATCTAGTAAACCTCATTCTCACAGGCGCTAAGATAATGTCACTATAAAATAATCAGCACACGACGTATTTGATATAACGTTCCATAGACTTCTTTCACATTTTTTGCATAAAAAAAGAAAATATGAATGTCATTCACAAGATATAAATAAAGAAAACCATATTTTTAAAAAAACAGAACAGAAAAATCTGTAAACGAGCTACTAGAGTAATGGCATAATAAAGAAAGCTGCATAAACAATATACCGAATTATTAAACGCCTTGATTCGACACTTTACACGGCAAAGTCGCGGGTCCGTTGATAAGTCACTTTTATAATGAATTAAAATGCAATGTTTTGATGTAGTTATTCCTAACTGTTGTTCTATTTCCGATTCATTCTGTTAAGTCATTTATGGTAATATTAATGATTGTCACTTAATTTCCAAATATTTTGAACATAAATATCAATCTTCTAGCCAAATTAAAAAACATATCAACATTTGGTACAAGGATATATATTTTGTCGTAAGAAAGGAAAGAGAAAACAGATCTCTATCAGATGTTATTACTTACCAATAAGAAAACAAGCGAGGAAGGGAGACATGATCTGTATACACCTTGGCTTCCCTGTACTACAACACATAACACCTGAGGAAACACGTATAACAAATACGGATTCAGCATCGAAATTATGTTGCAATGATAAGGAGTGCACACAACACACTCGACGGTTAATTAGATGTGATAATGTGTGTGATTTAGATTTGTCACATTATCCTGACACCAGGTCGACCAGTCCTAACACTAACATCTTACTGCTGAGAGCAAGAATGGGCATTGATATGTTCCTGGCTGTCTATGTTCACCTGGTGAAAAAAGACCAGGATCACTTATATAAGTCACTCATGTAATGTCATATCTTGCCGACAAAATTACCTTGCCGTAAGGGGCCCCGAGTGGCCGAGTGGTCTAAAGCGCTGTCCGTTACGGACCACTGCCATCTCATCTATGTTCACCTGGTGAAAAAAGACCAGGATCACTTATATAAGTCACTCATGTAATGTCATATATACTTGCCGACAAAATTACCTTGCCGTAAGGGGCCCCGAGTGGCCGAGTGGTCTAAAGCGCTGTCCGTTACGGACCACTGCCATCTCACCTCTGTCTGCGTGGGTTCGAGTCTAAGATTCGGCTAATGTAGTTAAGTGAGAAAGCTTGCCAGTAGCTTCTCGTAGGTCGGTGGTTCTTTCCGGGGTTTTTCCGGTTTCTTCCTCCACCACTAATACTGGCCGCCATGTATAGCCTATATATTGTGCTGAAAAATGGCGTTAAACCATAAAAACAAACAAACAAAAACAAACCTTGCCGTATAAGAAAGTCGAACTGTGATAATTTTACGTCAGTTTTTGTTATTGTCATATGAGCATTTTCCAGAAGAAACAAATTGAGGATGATTTCATATATAGATGAACCGTTGTTGTTTTACATGATTTATTTTGACATATTATGTTACAATATCTTTTGGCAGTTTTCCTTAATGCCACTATACAGTTAGGCCAGTGCTATAAAAGAAAAGGCTTGGGATTAAATTTTCTGCTGGCTTGATCCCTGACACTGGCATGCGCCTTTACTCAGGGCCGTGCAGAGGATTTGGCGGCCCCGGGCATTATTCAGATGTTGCCCTCCTACTAAAAAATAAATAGCCGAGTTTATGAAGTCCGGATTTCTTTCCTTACAGGGTCATTTTTCTTGCACTTGTTTTCTCAAATTCCTCAATGATATAATGGAAATCTAGTTTTCGCGCTAATTTACACTCAATATTCAAAATGGCAAGACCCATAGTTCGTTTTTGTCCCATAGTTGAGCACAAGAAATTTTTGATGAGTTTCAATTTACTGAAAGAACACTCACTTGATGTAACTTTGCTGCGTAAATTTGTTTCATATGAAGAATTTCTTCAGACAGTTCAGTTTCAGTTACGTTATATAAACATTTCTTCAAAAAATCAGAACAGGCACATCTTTAGACTTATTTCGATACTCCCACAAGAAAAAGAATATAGCCAAACAAATTGTGAATGGATTTGAACGAACTGTACTTCCACCAATAACTGAAATCAATAATGCGATAAAATCAGTTCTCCGAAAAGTTGTTTATTCTTCTGATTCCATTTCCGTTGAATCTGTGATATGTCGCTTGTAACTTATTCTCCTACCGTGAGAACACATTTGATGGAGTTCATATATGGTATGGCACCTTTCACAATAGTTCGTGTTTTTGCAGACAGATTCAAGCTCTGAACTTCTTCCAAAGAGACAATGATTACATACAACTGTTTAGAGAAGGGGTGATTACTAGCAAGTCTCTCAGTTCATTGCGTTGCAGACTGATCATGCAGACACACCATGCAACTTTTTTGTAATATTTCCCAGCGTTGTAGACTAGCAGAAGAGATGGTATACACAGTAAGAACAATTCAAAAAATTCTCAGCATCTGTACAGCTTGAAGCATCATTCAGTCCACACAAATTCAACGAATTACAGCCACATGGTGAGATTATAAAAATAGGTTCTTCTTTAGGAAACTTGCTTGAACAACTTTGTGCTTTCCTAACATGTTGGCCCCATTATCATAGCCTTGGCAACGGCAGTCCTCAAAGCGAATTCTCAAAGGCTCCAATCTCATATCCAGTCTTTTTCTGCACAATCTGCAGAGATAAAAATAAAAAAAACACTCTTCGATGGAACATTTTCCAAACTCTTCATGTACGTATCGTATCACAAAAGTAGTTTGTTCAGTCTGACTCCCATCATGGGTAGCAATACTAGAAACTACTTTGCAGATTCACACATTTATACGATTCGTCTCCGAACAGCATAAAGTCTAATTAATTAATTGTGAAAAAGATTTGCGAGATAATGCGCTTGAAGCCTTTGACCCTTTTCCTGTTACCGTTTAACTAATGTTCCTTGAAAATTGGATCATAATGCGAACTCAGTTCTAGCAATCATAAGAAATTTATATTATGAAGATCTCCAATAATGTCGGACTTTCTGCAAAAGACCAGTCCACGTTCACCAAGAAATAGAACCACATCCACGATTCCTTATATAATTTTTTTCCATGTAGCTGCTTTGGTGAGGATTTTCCTGTCCTGAAAATGTTCACTTGACCAATTATTATTCACTCAAACTTCCAGTTCACGCCATTGAATGTAGCACTGCTTATGGGCTTTTGAATGATCATGCTTATTAATACGATTGATAAGATTCTTACATTTCTTTCCTGGTCCCTATCATTCCGCCATTGCAAGTGATGAAGTCAGGCGTTGCACCCGACTTTCAGGTGAAAAAGTCGACATGGCAAACTAAATAATGCCATCTTTGTTTGGCTAGATACAAACCAATCTTGCGAAAATAGTTCCCCATTTATCATTTTACCTTTTATAACAGACATTGTAAATATGTGATTTATAATATATGTAGGCAGATCCAGTGGAAAGGAAATGAGACCAACCTTGACAAAATTGTCCAGCTGAGTGGGTAAGAATGTTTCAGTTTCAAATTCGTCAATGTCACATGGCTGCAACAAAACTGCACCAGTTCTTCCGGCAGAAGTATTATCACTCTCACCAATTTCAGTGAATTGATTGTCCTCAAAAATAGTTTGTGCACTTGTACTGTCATTGTCAGCACTGTTACCTATAACAGATGCACCTACCCTTTGGCTTTTTCTGACCAGTGGTTTCAGCTTGTAAACTCTCTATTAATATGTGAAACAAATGATATTATTTCATGGTCATCTTTCTGAGTTGATGAACTGCTGGAAAGGGCATCTGAGATCTAGGGAGTCGTCGTAATTCTAACATCAAATAAGATTTGCCTCCCGTTTTCAGAGCTGCCTTCTTTGCTTTGCTGAGTTTTAACTTTGACGCTTCTGATGGATATGTGCGTGTCATTCAATTCTTTACACGACCACTGCAATGCTTTGACGACTTCAGGGGTATATATTGCAACTTGAAAAGTGACGTACTAAAATGCAGTACTTGCTGAGTACCACTGAAGTACTGCTGATTCTTCAACCAAAGCACTCAATTCACAGCAGTATTTGCATATTTCCATATTTAAATTTGGTCAACAAATTGCTCCGGTATATCGGCCTCTGCACGGCCATGCCTTTACTAACATACCACTTTTATTATTATTGCGCGTTGGTGGGGTGAGGGGTGAGAACTACTCAGCAGTAACTTAAGATATTTATCTTCTGAAGTTCAATCTTTTGTTACCATTATTTTCCACGTTGATTCTGTACCTCATTATGGTAACCATTAGCTTTTTAAAACTTCTTAATTAACGTTCCATTGTTTTGCAGTTGTTTCATTACCAATTAATTTATTAATACTACTTATTATTTAGTAGTATCAATAATATCACTAAAACCAAGTGGAAGTTGCTTTGTGTCGATCAAGTTTGGATTGTTTGAGTATGCTGTTCGCATATTATTCTTCAACCGCACAGAGGCCATGACCGTCAATCGTGGTCTTCTTAAATGTTTTACCTCTTTCCAATGCATACATAGATAAATCATTGGTAGAAAGCTCAAAAGGTATTGAGTGGTCATACGGAAAGTCGTATGTTAAATTGGTGCATAGGTTTACATGGGAATGACACTTGGCGATCAAAAGTATTTCTAGGGTCAAAAGTGTTCATGTGGTCATATGGTAACAGTATTATAAGTGGTTGACCTCAATCGGGAGGGAATTTAGTAACAGCGTTCGAGCTGACCTCAATAAGCAACACTTCTAGGCAGATCAAGATATTTTCTCTTAAATTTTATAACCTGAAAAGGATTGATTGGGTCAAATTGATTTATACGGTTAAATCGGTTTAAAAGGTCAAATGGGTTATAGAGTAAACTGGGTTTATGGAGTAACACGGGAAAAGTAATGGGTATGGGATTTTTAGTTTAATTGTTCCCATAAACAACAAACAAACAAGCAAACCAACCAAAAACCACATACACACAATCCAAAACATCTGGTGTGGTCATTGCACGCGCGCGCGCACACACACCCACCCACATACACAGACCAAACGTAGAAGGCTTAAATCAATCTAGATATAATCTCACAAATCAACTCTACTATCCATCACCCTCCCCCCAAATAATATTCAGTACATTATCTATAGCATCCAACACTTCATACACACAGAAACAATCCAAAATGCTTTGTGTTAGCTTAAAGTGTAAGAAAAAAAGGCTAAATCTCACAAACACACAATCACACACCACCTATGTCTTGCTCATATAATCCAGAACGTCTTGTGTTAGCTTAGAATGTACAAGATGAAATATCAAACCTACTATTATCAAGCAACAAAATTAATATCCATTACACCACCTATACCATTCAACACTATTATACATTATTTAAAACACCATTATACACTATGTACAACACCATTATACACTATGTACAACACCATTATACACTATGTAAAACACCATTATATACTATGTAAAACACCATTATACACTATGTAATACACCATTATACACTATGTAATACACAATTATACACTATGTACAACACCATTATACACTATGTAAAACACCATTATACACTATGTAAAACACCATTATAAACTATGTACAACACCTTGAGCTAACTTAGTATGTAAGAGAAGAAAAAACAATCTAATAAACATGCTATCCATCAAACCACAAACTTACTAGACGGACGAGGAGAAAAAGTCATCTTGGTGAAACCGACCTTAATTTAAGTTCATTTTTTTATTAAGTCTGTCCACTAGTCCTTGATTAGCACAGCAGTGAACAGTATTAACATTAGCAAATACAGTCATAGACGGATACATTAAATACAGTCAGAGATGGGGACATAAAAACCGCTCTAAGCCTTGAGTAAAATAATGGGACTAGACCTCGATGCCGCTACAGAATGTAGCCTTCGAATCCAGGCAAAACGTATTTCGCTTTTGCTGATCTGGGAGGATAATGCAATTCTAAACGATTAGAGAAATGCACCCCGAAGAAGGCCAGCATTAAAAAGATCAAATGAGGTACAACGGAGGTAGACATGCATAAACAGTTTCAACAGCCATTCCAACACGACCAACGCTAACAGCACCTATATCAACCATTAAAGCAACAGGATAGTCAACTGTCTCAATTAAGCAGAGGGTACTCAATACACTGGTAAAAGAAGAAAAGGAAAAGGCAAGAAAGATAAGTCAAAACCGCTACCAGATAAGCAAAACTAAGAAGCTGGCACAAACTATATTTCCAATCAAATGGAAAATTGTGGCTTTTACCATTCTATTGGAAAACTACGAGGTAACTATTCAGTATACTGTGGCTCTAAGAACAACATTATAAACCCATTGGAAATACAACCATGATTGAGGTCTGAACAGAATGTTTAAGAAGAAATTTGTAGAAGCCTCGAAACTTGTTAAGGGCATCACTTCTCTATGATGACCAACGAGGTATTCTAATTGCATTGAGAAAAGACACTGAATGAATAGTTGGATTTAAAGTGAAACCGGCCACTTGGGTCATATGTTCACTATTTTACACTGCCATTTATTTATATGGTAGTGATTTCATTTATCCAGGAAGATGGAATGGTGCCACATCTGCCTGGCATTTATGCGCACAAAGTGCGCTATTTAATTTGGTCGTCATATCATACCCCTAAAAAGGGGCTAATGATATGAATGTTAGACCTGGGTGAGTGGGAATAGACCCATCACGCACTCAACCTATCAACCAATCGAAAGTACGTACGCTTATTCCAAATTCAATCCAGTTTTTCTAGTGGATTTCCCTATCCCAAAATTGTGTAAGCCACCGATGCAATTCGTCAAATGGTAGAGTTGAAGAATTAAATTACGTTCCTAACTATGCCAATTTTCTAGTACAAAAGTGTACATATTATATATGTCCCTAACAATTTCTTTTGATAATATGTCTAAACGTCATTTGAAACGTAGCCACTGTCAGAGAGAAATAGATTGTTAATTTTTAGCGGTGGGTCCGAAAATGATCAAGTTAGGCATTTTGGATAGAGCTTGTCAAGGAGGGTTTCCGTAACCAAGTGAAAGACCCTATTAAGGCAATGAAAGACAATAGCCCTAAAAAGGACTTTTTTGGAGAATCCCATGATCACTTGTTAGTGACCGATTATCCCTCTGCTCCTGTGGTTGGTCCCTGTATACTTCTTGAGTGTCTTGTTTGACCCTGTACTCACTCGATGATTCCCTGTATACATCTTGGATGTATTGTTTTGGATTCTCACTCTAAACATCCTTGCTCCCTCGTCAATTTGCTTCCGTATTTTTCCCTATCAATTTGGAATTCTTTGTGCTGTTTTGTGTAGAATATATAACCCCATATAACAACTTTTTGCATTGTTAGTTAATGCATGATGTTATTAAGTTACTGCAATGCCTGATAGTTTTGGGGTTAACTATCTTTATAGTGTATGAATTTGAGGTCATATATTTGGTTGCAACCTTGTGTTGCTGGGCCTGATATTCTTGGGTTTGAGACTACCTTATAAGGTCTAATTTGGGGTCATAACCTATGCATATATGATGAGGTTTTTAGTTGCAACATTGTGTCGCTGGACCTGATAGTCTTGGTTTTGAGACTACATCATACATTCTAGTTGGGACCATAGTTAGGGGCGCATTTTAGTGGTTATACTTTAACCACAGCGGTATCGCGTTTTTAGGGGTCTATAATTCCTTCCTAATATTAAACTCAGTTATGAGATGTTGTCAGTGGGGTTATATAGAAGGAACAATTTAGAAGCATAAGAGAAGAAAAGAGGTAAGACGCTTGCCTTATTGATTGTATAACTGGTAGTTAATATAACTTTTGATATTTATACCTTTATGTATTTCTTTTATTTTAGGTTAATTTTATTGTTCCATGTTATTTTACCATTCCATTAGGTTTGGTTGCTCTGGAGCCGCCATGGGAACGTTATACCTAGCGTAGTGTAGGTGGGCTCCCTTAAAGGTAACGAATCCCTTTTGGCCCCGTACGCTTCCCTCCCCTTAGAACAATATTATTTTATATGCATATTTATGTACCAGTAAAACATTCATTTCATTTATGGATGATATGGTGTTATACTTATATTCTATCCATTAGCCCTGTAGTTCTAAGAAATTCAATTATATTATAGTATGTTCTTTGAGGGTTTTTGTTGCATAATTGAATTATTTCTGGATATGTACTTGGTGCGGCAAGTTCTAATTGTTTAGTTATAAATAGGTCTCTTTCTTTTGCGTATTGTTACAGATATTGAATATATGGTACAGATCTTCCGGTACGTTACAGTGGAAGCAGTTGATGTTGTGCGGAAAAGGTCCTATATATTTCCCAAAACTATTAGCTAATTTTGTTTTTCCAAGAATTATCCTATTTATTTTAGATTGTTCATAACTGCTGCACCTGGGTATCAGGATATTTCTATTGACTTCTTTGACAATACTATGTAAAAATCTCCCTTGTTTATTATGGTTCCAATCCTTTTGTCACTTTTGATTTATCAGTGTATAGATTAAATTGTTAATTTCTGTTGGACTATACTTTAGTGGCATGTAATTAGGTTCAGTAAGTTTACTCTTGGCTAATTGGTCAGCTAATTCATTGCCTTTTATGTCGATGTGAGATGGTATCCATAGAAACTCTACAGTTATGTTTTGAGTATCGAGTAGTTTAATTATTTGGTTAATTTGATTAAGAAAGTTTTCTCTTGATTTAGTATTATTGCATTGTATTGATTTTAGGACACTTAGTGAATCACTAATAATCAATGTCTTATCTGGTTTGTTTTCTAGTGTCCATTTTAAAGATTCTAGGATGGCCCAGAATTCAGCTGTGTAAATGGAGCAGTGATCCGGTAGGCTCCTGCCCATTTTGATATTGAGTGCTGGAATGACCCAAGCCGCAGCTGTTTTAAAGGGGTTGTTAATTTTGGAACCATCCGTGAATATATGAGTATAGTTTTTATATTGGTTGTTGATTAGTTCCATTGCAGATGTTTTTAAATAATGTTGTTGATTTTCTTTTTTACCTTTGTCTATAAGGGAGATGTTTACTTTAATTGATGTATTATTCCAAGGTTCTTTATCAAATATTTGGTTAGTTTCCACTTGGAATATATCTACTGGGAGTTGTAGATTTAATTCATGTACTATTTTGCCAAAGGATGACTTATTTTTAATAGTTTTTCTAAAAGGAATTTTGCATTTGTTGATAGCTACTAGAGTGGGGTGTGTTTTATTGTGGGTGGACAGTCGAGTTGCGTATCTCAACATGAGTTCCTGCCTTCGAAGCTGTAATGGCGGTTCTCCTGTTAAGACCTGTAACTCTGCTGTAGCTGTATATGGTAATGCCCCAGTTGCTATGGGTAGGGCTTTCCTCTGTATTTTGTCTAATCTATTAAGTTGGGTTATGGAGGCCGTGTTGTAAATTTGGCATCCATAGTCGAGTTTAGATCTAATTAAGGCTCTATACAGAGTCATTATTTCTTCTTGGTTAGCACCCCACTGGGTTCCTTTGAGGCTTTTAAGTAAGTTCAAGTCAAGATTGCACCTTTTAACTAGGTCATCAATATGAGATACCCACGTTAGGTGTTCATCGTAGTACATACCTAGAAATTTGGCTATTTTAACGAATTTAGTTTGTTTATTTTGAATTTGGAGGTTGGGATATAAAATGTTTTTTCTATAAGGTGAGAACAGTACAGCTACCGTTTGTTGGTGCGACAGTTTAAATCCCCATGTGTCATCCCATTTACCAATGTTCTTTAGACTTGTTTTCATTTCAGCCATATGAGTGTGGTTGGAGGGGTTTCCTGCTCTCCATTGTCCACTATCATCTGCAAATTGTGATAATCCTATTGAGGGTGAGGCGAGATTAGAGTCAAGATCATTAATCATGAGGTTGAAGAGGGTGGGGCTGAGGACACTGCCTTGGGGAGTCCCATTTTCAAGGGAGTGTTCTTCAGAATAAGTAGCCCCTACCCTAGTTATAATTTTGCGGTCTGTTAAAAAGTTTTGTATAAAATTAAATATGCGACCAGTAATGCCATAATGATTTAATTTGACTATTAATCCTTTGGTCCACACCAGATCAAACGCTTTTTCAAGATCTAGAAAAACCGCAATTAAGTTTCTATTAGTCCTCTCATTATTATTAAATGCTAATTTAATGACGGGCTCCAATTTAATTAATTGATCCGTAGTAGATCTTTTATTTCTAAAACCACATTGGTTTGGAGATATCAAGTTATTGCTCTCCAGGTGGTGTTTGAGTCTGTTAGTGATAATTGTTTCCATGATTTTGCAGATATTGTTGGTAAGTGAAATTGGTCTTTATGAGTTAATGCTATTCCTATCTTTGTTAGGTTTCAAAATGGGGATAACTATCGCTGTTTTCCATTTTTTGGGTAGCTCCCCTGTTTGCCAAATTATGTTTAGCATGTTTATTATTATCATAACCATATTGCTATGTATGTTTTTTTATATTGTGTAACCTATTTGATCTTCCCCAGGTGAAGTTTCATGTTTGCATTTGAGCGCCTGGGACCATTCATATATGGTAATATCTTTCTTGAGTGATTTACTTATGGGTCCCTGGTCTTGAAATAGATGGCAGAATTTAATTTCAGTTTTAGTTCAATGGTTTGGAATTCAGTAGTGTGGTTAGTATTGCTGCTCATATTTTTAAAATGTTTTGCTAATGATTCAGCTTGTTCTTTCTGATTGCAGGTATTATTGATGTTTGGGGTGCTATTTATGTTCTTTCCCTTTATGGCCCTGATTTTATCCCACACTTGTTTAGAGTTAGTTCTAAAATTAATAGTGTTGCAGTATTTTTGCCAAGTTTCTTCTTTAGACTGCTTTATTAGATATTTGAGTTTGTTATCGAAACTTTTGTACTTTTGGAAGTGAGTAGTAATATTTGATCTTTTAAATTTATTTAAGGCTCTAATTTTGTCCTGTCTAGCTTGTTTAATTTCTTCTGTCCACCATTGCACACTAAGTTCCCTTGGTTTCCCACTAGTTTTGGGGATAGAGTTGGTGGCAGCTTGAGTTATGGCCTTAATTAGGGTATCATAGTAGATGTCAGTATCTTTGGATTCTTTATCTGACGGGCTAACATTATTAAGTATTTCCTGAAAAGTTTCCCAATCAACTTTTGGGTAGTTCCACCTGGGTATTTTATCATCGAGTTCGCGCTGAATAGTCATCTGTAGAGTGGTGATTATTGGGAAGTGGTCGCTCCCCATGGGGTCAGATTGCTCCACCTCCCATTTAGCCACTTGTGCCAGCCTGGGTGTGCCTAGGGTTAGGTCAATGACGGACAGGGTGCCGTCGACCGGACTAAGTCTGGTCTTAGCACCATCATTAAGGATAATAAGGGTGGAGTCATTGATCCATTCTTCCACTCAGGTACCCCCTCCTATCCGTCACCTCTCCCCCCACCCCCCAGCTTATTATGATCATTAAAGTCTCCACAGATGATTGCAAGCCCAGTCCCAATGATTTTGGTTATTTCTTTAAACGCTAATTTATGTTTAAGCTTAGTACCCCCTCCTGGGTCATATACGTTTATGATTTGTAATTGATGGTTTCCTGTATTGACTAATAGGGATTGTATTTCTATTAGTGTGTTACTAATTTCTTGGGATGTTATAGGTAGTAGCGTAACAGATGGTAGAGTCTTTTTTTTAAAATATGGCTAAACCACCCCCCTGACCTTCCTTTCAATGTTGGAAATAGCCAGGAGAGTATCATTGTATTGATGGCAATGTTTTCGAATTTCAAGAAAGTTTAGTTTTTTGGAAAAGACACTACCGACCTAACTGCATTATCTTTGGGAATTCCTGATGTTGAGTCACTTCATCCCTCCAATGGCCTATACGAATTGGACGAGGGAAAGCTTCATCGTTCCAGAAAGATATTACCCCGTTCCTGTTCCCTCTACTGGACGTGGAACCTCAACCCTTTTTATAGTAAATAACCAATTGTCTTTTTATAAGGGATTTAATTTTGGCTTGAAACACCGACGCGATAATAACTCTATATAACATCCTTGATCCTTTTATTTGTCTTTCTAATTAACAAGTACATGTACTATCTGATACGGCTCACAAATTTAATTAGTCGCACAGACGTAGAACCTGTGATATTGGAGAAAACACTTTGTGCACCAAATACTAAGTTATATAAATTGGAAAATTGCAGCATTTATTTTATACGACTCTACTTGCAAATGTGGCTCACACTAAATTTGTAACAGGACGCGTCTTCATTAAAATTGGACAGAATGTGACCTAATACTTCCTTGGTGTTACGTAACGCACCGGTCAATGTTATAGCTATCAACCGAGCTATCAACCCAGCCCAGACATCAAAAGACAAGTGTGTGGGCCGATTCCGACTTGTTTTGATTAACATGTCACTAAGAGCACGTACACACGAAACCAGTAGGCGCCATGAATGTTGTTTAATCCTCACCGGGCGTTGTATATACGATACATAGACTCTATAATAATGAATATGGCTAAACAGAGAATCTTTGTGGACTTATGAGTTGACACTAATGAATTCTTATTCTCCTTGCGCAGCAACACGCATTATCCCGCTGGATAACCAGAAGAGACCGGACCTACCGAGATCTCTAGAGAAGAGACAAGTCCTTTTGCTAAAACATTTGTGTGTTTGTGCTTGTGTGTGTCTTTGTTTTTCCACAAACACATCTCATTTCACTCTCCAGTGTGTATTTATATTTAAGGACTTACTACCCTTGTTTGTGTGATAGTGAAATTTGGATATAAATGTATGTGTTTATCTTTGTCGTTTAAAAGGTTTTTCCTTATGGAGAGTGTGTTTGTATAAAGTATAGCTTGTTTGTTTGTAATAGTGTTTTTATATGTAAAATGTAAAGAGAGTATGCGATTCCGGTCCATTCAATGTTTCTTTTCCATATTAGGGTCTTGTATGTGGTGTATATTGTAGTTTGTGTATGGGTTGTTTCCTTCAGGTCAGTGTTTCAGGCATATAAAGTGGCGATTTCGTCCGTCTGGCTGTCTATCGTTGATGGATCAACGTACGAAGACGAGTTGACTCCAAAAACATTTGGCACTGCAGATGGAAACAACGTGTTTTGTAGAGCTCGGCCAGAGAGTTGCAGACATTAACCAGACGTACTAGACGAAATAAAACAAAATTCTCGTTCGAGAGCCAACCATATATTTACGAAATGGGGACTCGTGACTTGCCAAAATACGTATTTTGTATATGGATATTTGCGTTAGTGTTTCTATTTGAATATCTTTTTCCCAAACAAAACATCTCTTTCCTTTCTCCAAGGTGTATTGCTATGTAAGGATTTAGTGTATCTATAAACACTTGTGCGATGTGTGTGTTTGGTATATTTGATCTATAAATGTGTTTGTCTTTTTACAATATGTTTCCCTTCTCCAATCTATATGTTTGCAAGGAATATAGTGTGTTTGTAATTGTGTGTTAGTTTGTAAATGTGGAGAGTCTCTTTCAGATCTTTTGTATGTGATATATGTCTTTGTGTGAGATGTTCACTTTCGTGCGGAGAGTTCATCAGTTGTACCATAAAGGAAACTATGACAAGGTACAAAATGTAGTAAACATCTTGGTGGATATCGAGATGCTAATCGAGCAAGTAGAGGCCCGACGATTCATCCTAGCCCAAATGAGAAGGAAAACTAACGCCCACCAAACAGCAAAGAGTTGTATCTAATATATAATGAACGAGGAAGAGAAGACCTTGGAAACCGGATTGACAAATAAGAAGAAGGAAAAATGAGAATGAGAAGAAACAAGCAGACTGAGAGCTGTATTGAAAACTGAAAGAATGTTCAGATACGTTTAGGAGGATGGTTACTACATCATACATACGAAAAGCGATGGAAGTGTCAAACTTATATGCCTTTTGAATGAAAACCTTTATTATTCAATTTACACATTGCCCCGTTAAATTTAGTGGGAAAGAAACTCTCATATACGATGAGTCATCGCCTGATGTATCTATTTAACAACTCGGTTAGAATCACGCCCAGAGTCAACAAATATTGTGCAAATATAGAAATGCCGTTGTGATGATGATGATAATACTTCAATTAGTATCGCATTCATGGGCATGCACGACTATTTAATCCTCGCACAGCGGGCTAATGAATTAATTACGGGGGGATGGAAAATGTGCCCCATTCTACCAGCTCGTTGATGCTGCCTTATTTGTCAGATTCCAGGGCATTTATGCTCAATTGGACATTTGGTGGGCAGGAATAGAAACACATTCGATGTTAGCCGTTCTAGAGATGAAGTCGTATTGATAAAACAATTTGCTTTAAGAATAAAGAGTTTTTTCTGCGTTATTATTTTTTTGTTCATCTCAATAATATCTATTTTGGTATATTTTGGTTGAACCAGTTTAATTACAATACGTGTTTGCATAGGGATTGTTTGTTTATGCCGGCAAGTTATGTATACCTTCAACAACTGTGAAGCATTATTCTTCTTGAATTAAACTCTGTTGTTCTTGCTTGGCAGCTTTGCGGTGAAGATTTATCCAACACAATCACCTTTAAAGGCACAAATGATCAAAACTATTTTAGAAACCGTAAACAAACAATCATCCAGAGACACAAAAAGTATGAATCAAATAGGCAAAGTAGTACTGGACAGGTATGAAAATAAATATCTTATTGAACGCATGACATGTACGAGGTTTACAAAGCAAACTACTGTTTCCCTTTCTTGGAAACATGTTTCTTTGTTCAATATGATGGGTCCCGGTGCTAACCCACAATCACACAAAATTCATACCCTTCCGCAAAATTCTAGAATTAGAGTGAAGCTCTGAACAACTGTTTCAATATAGCCTAAACTCAGCTACACCAATTACAGGACTGGAAAATACAGAGGGGCTTACTTTGGAAACATCAACTGAATGATTGCTCCCCATTTCCGTAACCAATCTTGCCCTCTGTATACTATATTTAAGCAACAGGAATCTCACAGCATGTTAGTGTCTACTTTTGTTAAATCAGTTGCCTGTGTGCACAAACTTTATGACATCATATATCCTTATTCCTCTTTCTACTTTGAAATATAACTCTTTTGAAACATTCATGCAAATAAATCTAATTCGTGCTAATCAGTTAGCTGAATGCATTTAAAACATGCATTTGGTTAACCAATAGTGTGTCAGCAATATAACGTAAGGAATGTTGTCTGCCGCTTGCTTTTATTTTTCTTTTAGGTCTCCCTGCTTTTGCAAACCATGCTTACTTTAATGGTCTGACTGTTCCACCCTGACACATCTACTTATGCATCCCATTCTAACGATGAAAATTATATGAAGATATTCCACAAATACAATAAATAGTTATATAGATTCGAGGTACGAACATTTTCTACAAAGTTATTGTACTGATCTACAAAACCTCCTTGATGTAGACTCTAACGCAGGAGTCCATGACGTTTATGTGGCTTAACGTGAGTTTTCGTTGACATGAACATACCTAATTGTTTCATTGGATCCGACTTTTCATTTACACAATTCCCGTATGTTCTCACAGAATAGAGCATCTGTGTTTTAAAGAGAACAATGTTCATTGTCGTTTATACATGTGTTCCTGCATGAAACAATGTTTCTATTTGCAGAAATGTTTGATGCAATATGATGGTATCACAGTTCTTGAATGCAGTAAATTTTCTTTGTTAAACATTTTAGATACACCTTTATTGCTTTGCATACACGACCTTGATCTCTATTGATTTGATATGTGTCTATAATGGTGTATACATTGTTAGCAAACTTCTGTCATAATAGTTTGGTCTTTTTACATTTAGCTTTTGTGCATCAAACAAGCCTTTGGTCTTTCTCAACATCTCGTAGAATTCCATCTTATCATAAGTCGGCAGCCAGAAAAATGACAAAGATCAGTTTCACCTACTTCCGTATAGACGACTGCAGCCTTAAACTGCTGTTAATTCACTGTTCAGTTTATAGCGTTGCTTTTTTATATACAATTTAGAAATAGGTATGTCATTCAATTAAAATGCATTGGTTGCATTTACTGGATTGAATATATAGATCAAGATAATTGATATGAATGATCTGATAAAATTATGTGAAAATTCTGCATTCTCTATCTTTTCTTGGTCAACCTCTTATGTGGTAGAGTGTGTTAGCGTGCGTGCACTTCTATCTTTTTATCGCAATTTCATTTAATACATTAACATTGTACTGTCTACTTGTACTATGCTCCTTTAACCTATTTCACATCTACACTTTTTTTTTGTCTTTGTGTTTAAAATTGTAACCTTTAACAGTGGATCTAATCTGTATGTATCTCCCTTGCATACAATGTGTACATACCTTTCAGGTTATATCTTCGTTTTGTCTTAATACATCTTCACCTTTTGGTATTTACACTTTCTTTTAGGAACACATTAATGAAACAAGAAATAATAAGACCGTTCACTACATGCGGAGCGTGTGCACAAGCTTAACTCATTCGTATATGATGTCTTTCACCTTGGTACACTATAATATACATGGGCTTACTCATAATGTGATAAACAACGGAAATAAGCTAATCATTTACTTCAATCTATATATCATGAGGATATGGTGATTGTTTAAATTTTTGAACAAAAGGAACTAAGACCTTCGTCAATGTACATTATTAATTTGCATCGTTTTATTATATCCCATCCCAGATAAACCATAAAGAAGTTATCTTTTACCCAAATATGGCAATAAAAAAAGATGACAACACTTATTTCGCATAACATCCTCACTTTAATCAGCATTTCAATAAAACAATTAACGTTCAATATTGAAATTGGTAAATATAGCACGAAAGGATTTGCTTATTAATTTCATATATTACTCCTTTAGTTATTTCTTCAAATTCCAGCGAAAGGAAGTATGCTTTTTCGAAGAAAGTAGCATTCAGTGTGTGCCTGTTTAACGGTACATAGGTCTATATTTCACCCCAAAGTGGGATTAAGCGATATCTAAGCAGATACTAGCAAACAATAAAGCAGTTTTAAGGATTCTGAATTATCTAAAACGATTTGGCTATTTTAATGTTGAGGATGCTTTTAAGATGTTTGATTCAACAGTAGTGTGTAATTGTGCAATACAGCCTTGGAAACTGTTCTTAGGTGTTCCTAAAACTATCAATGATGCGATTGTGTTAGGCGATGCGGAAGATACCCAATTTGTTCCTTGTATTTTTGCGATGCATTAAATACTGGTTGAAGGTTGTGTGAACTTTTACAACTCTAACAGTGCTAAATGGGCTACCAAACTTAATGACATATTATTTCGCTTAGGTTTTGGGTATGTTTGAGTAAATGAAGATGTTGGGGACGAAATCAATTTATATCACTATGTTTCAAAAGAATTAAGGATTCGACAATCCAAAACATTCAAAGTAATATTAAGAATTCACGTGAATACGTGTAATCTAGCATGTATAAAACCGAATAAGAACCTGCAAAATACCTCTGATGTTCATAATCATATTTTCGTAGGACGTTACTTGATAAATTTAGATTCTCAGCGCATACGCTGAAATTAGAGACAGGTAGACATAGCAGGATTGAGAGAAATAATAGGCTTTGTGAACTAGGACGGAAAGAAATGTTGAATCGGCAGACAATGGATTCCGTTTTGTTTGTGTTTGTCTAGCTGATGCTTTAAGAGAGAAATACTTTAATAAAGTTAATTATCGCTGTATGGAGAAACATTTGTATCCGTCATGAGTTATAGTAATATATTAATTAGAAGATATCGTTCCTACTATATCAATTCGTCATTTCGCCTTAGACAATCTGCAATAACTGAAACGAATGGGGTATATAATACTTAGAGTTTACCCAAATAAGTTTTATAATGTTATTCACCGATTATAAGAAATAATGCATGTATACTCATGATCTATTGCATATTTAACTTCCTTACACGATGACGCACATTATATTTCCTTGTATCTTGTAATATGGACCAATGACCCAAATTAGTGAATGAAGTATATTATTATTAGTTGTATATTTAGATATCTTTATATGAACATATATACTCCAAAGAAAGAAAAGTACATTTAACCGATGATGCAGGCAGTGGAAATAAATTGTAGTTTTGATAAGGGAATTTTAAATTTCTGTTTGACAATTCACACGCTTGTTTTAATCGATCGTATATCCGTAACTATGATTTAAATATCCGTACAGTAACCAAATTTCCGTACATATCGTCAGAATGTACATGTATAATATTCTCTGAATAACTTTTCCTAATATTGGGATACAATGTCAATATGCAGATAATATGTTAATATATGGGGATACTTTGTTATTATGAGGACACTATGCCAATATGGTCATAGTTTTTCAATATGGGGAAAGTTTGATACTAATAATTAGGAAAGAAATTCAAGAAAATACGACAATATAGTGGTTACGTTTCTGAAAGCTGGAGTGATGGAGTAGATGGTTTTGCTTATTTATTTATCTACAAATGTTGATATTATTGGGATCTGGAAACATGTCTAGAGTTATATATATATATATATATATATATATATATATATATATATATATATATATATATATATATATATATATATATATATCCTTTCCCTATCGTATGATAAGAATAAATGATAAATGATGCAAATGCTTGTTTACAAATATTGCAAGAACAAATGACAAGTTTGATAAGACCTACACGACGGTTTGATTAAATATAGTTTCAGTCGCGTTCTATTTTAATAGGTTGTATTTATCTTATTTTATAAATATAAATGCTGCATATTTATGGCAGACCTATAATGTTGGCGAAAAATCACAAACTGATAAACATTCCTATATATGCCGTAATAGCTTTAATGCACGAACGATGGGGAACATTGCAATGAAATGTATGAGTGAAACAATTACACGTTAGAATGGCTCAGGGTAGCTTACTCATAGAATAAATATGATGCGCTAGAAAAGAAACAAACTCTTACATAAACCGTCTAACCAATAGCAATACTGTTTATATATGTCGTTAACGGAAAAGACACCAAACATTTTAACATACATACCGACCTTAGAACCACAGTTCAAGTAAATGTGCACTGTGGCCGGTAAAAAAAATGTGGATATTAATAAATTTGAAGAAAACAAATTAGCATCATCGTTATTGTGTTCCAGACAGGAGAGGATAATATCATTAGCCATGCAAGAGTAGTAAACGGCAAGAAAGATAAGAACATATACGGCGGGTAAAAAGAAGGAAACTACCATTACATAGGCTTACAAAACCTCTTGAGATTGTTTAAAGTACATATCTAAAATATACATGATTTTGATATATTGTATTAATATTATTTGACTGAATACGAGGTTCAACAGGACGGAGGATGATCTTCAAAAAAACTCTTTCAAACTTATGAATAAATCGGTTTTGGCAAACAGATGGAACATGTCAGGAAATGAATATATGAACGAGTATATGAAAAGAAATATGGAACAGTTCACAAACACCTGTTATCCACCAGGAGAAGAATGATAGATGATTATTCAGTGTTAGTCTTCAACACATGAAAAAATTAAATTAACCAAAATCTATTTGCGGTGGTCTTGCTTTTCTATACCTGTCCAATGTATGAATTTTACTAAAACACGTATAGAATAAATGAAAACAAGGATAAGGCAAAGATGCTGTACATCGAAAAAGATTCACATTATATCAGTATTTTGTACAGATATATATATATATATATATATATATATATATATATATATATATATATATATATATATATATATATATAAACAGTTATGATAAGTTCGATGTAGATTTTAACACTTTCAGGACACCGATCAGCACACACCTATCTTAAAGACATGAAGTCCCAACGACACAACACACATTCCTAGGGGTTACTTTCGACCCCAACTAATTCCAGTAAACAATTGCTTGATGAATGAGTGCGTTACATGTGCAAAAAAGGAAATTATTAAAGGCATTCTTCGGATATGAAATATTTTCAATGTCTCATCCACACAATTCATTAATAACACCATGTATACCTAGTTACTAAAATATATGTTGTCCTTGATTGTATTAAAATATAAAATCCTGTCCAATGGTTTAAACTTCACTGTACCACAGGTAACATCGCAGGATCTCCTGCCATGGCATGTCGCAAAAATTGTCATTCTACTTCAAGTCTGTTTTCATGTTTTATGTTTTTATATAAGCAAGTTGTCCTATCTTTGAAATATACGATCTGCCTCATAAATGTTAAAATGGTCCTGAAATTGGGTATCATAATTGAAATAAATAAAGGTAAGTGGTAGTGTCATGCGTGTGGAAATCAAAAATAATACGAACATTCCATCACTGTTGCTCACCCTTCATTTTGTAATATACCACAAAGTGACGGAGTGTTGCTTCTGAGTTGTCTAAGTGATGGCCTTGGACGATGCAAGTTATTGTTTTCACCAACGTCCACTAAGATAACGGCTTTATCATGAGAAACATCTGCCTTCATTTTGGTGACGGAGCTTTAAAAATACAATTTTGGTCGACAGAGACTATCCTACGTATATTTAGATATGTGTGTCAACTCCAAGACAGGACCTGTTTGGGCATACAGTGAATAATCTGGTAAATGATCCTAAACAGCATTTGCTCCTTGCTATAATTCACAAAGATTGAGTACTGAGTTGAGACCATCTGTACTACAAACAATTTTTCCCAGAATGTATTTTTAGTAATTATTTCCAGTAATAGAAGCTGCTGTAAGTGTTATTTTCTTCTGATGTTCATATACACAAACAGAATGTATGCCATCTGCAGTGACAGGAATCCAGCAATTGTCTTCATGTACAAATTGTTTGGAATCCAACATTTTCGTGTGTTTTTATTGGTGTATTCAATTAAGAAAAAAGGTTTGAAATTGGTTAGTAGCATAAGACTTTGTTTATACTCGCTATAATCATTTATGCTAATGGTTACATAAACTATCTTGCCAGTGCACATCCGGGAATATCATCAGACTGGTATATATTCACAACCCTGTTAGTTACTCCCTCTCATTTTTGGCTATGATACCCTTTTCCATTTTTAGCTGCCAGTCTGTCTTTATCATATGTTCTTTAATTATGCATTCCTGTATGTTTATTTCCATTGTCAAGCTTTCTTGGTGTTAGGATCATAACCCAATCCTTTCTGGTCTTGTAGGTACATTGGTTTCGTCTTTTTGAAGAGCAAACATCGTATCCAGGTCACTGTCAGGATCGCTTTGATTGTCCGTAGACTGAAGGCCAGTCATTTCCAACTCCATATCATGAGCACATTAAACCCTAACAGCTTTAGCTGCTTTATCTTCCTTCTACTGAATGATAATGTTTTATACCGAGTTAAGGATGTATTGAAAGGAGCTGTACAATCATGAGACCGGACAGTTTTGTTAAGAGATCATCCACTGGATGATTATCTTTATTAGACATTTGTCTCTCAGAATGACTTTGACACTGATATTCTTTTAAAACAGTGATAGAACAGCTTTTGTCTAGGCTTTAAACGTAGCTGCTGAGCTTTTGCCTAACCAACCGCTCTTAAGTACTCTGTGTTAAACACCAAATCAATATATTATTTACTTAAACTTTTATTTCCGTTAGCATATTTAATAGTGTTGCTCTGCAAACTTGTGCACATTCACAATAATAAGTAATTAAATCACAGATTCCTATGGCCAGTTTAATTGTTTAGCAAATGTTATGGTATTGCTAGCATACATATCCTCAAGGCTGTCCAGTATTGTTTCCGATGTCATTTTTTCAATTGCAGTTGGTCATATAGTCATATTAACTGGTATGTGGATACTTTTTATGTGTGTTGCCAAGTTACCAAATGTTTGAGGGGTACGCTGATCATGCAGCCATGACCAGCTTCTTGTTTTCAACCATCAGACAAACCTTATGTATTGACTGCCCGCCTCTAAACCACGCACGCACATGTGCTCGTACTCATCAACACAGACACACACTCACGCATGCATGCATTCACATATTTGCACACACACATACACACACACGGTTGCGTAGGCATCTTGTGCTTCATACGCTCATTATCCTTATTTTAAAGGTCGGGCGTGACTAATAGCGGCTGTTAGCGTCTGCAGAATTTGTCATTCTAAATGATCAGTTACTTTTTGCAGCCACTCGGGCGTGCTATTCTGTGGAATAAAGTGTCGGCGAAGCTAGTTTGACAAATGGAGCATACGATAGCCCGCACTATATTGCACACGTGCAACCATTGCTGTGATTACCTGTGATTGTACGCGTGAATATTAGAATATTCGTGGTCTGAGCCATTCGCTTTCTTAAGAGCATTTCTACTAAATAAGTCATTAAATGATCGGAATACTGCAATTTCACGTTCATTTTGGGATCATTTTGCATAACACGTTCAGTCGTTAGCTTGACTGAAAGTTTCTTTGCTAATTCAGTGCACACATCCACACCGCGAACTTTATCATCTCTTCTTTCCATTGGACCAATACTGTTTAGCTCCTGTAATAAATCAAAAGCTCTACCGTCCGCTATATGAACAAACATTGTTTTCTATAAAACGTAGTTTTAACACACGATACAATTTTTCGCAAAGTATAAGAAAACAAAGAAACTCTTTTCAAAGAAATTGTTACAATATAAAAACAAATGTAGACTAGGAAACAGCTTAGCACACTTTAAAAGTTTCAAAACTTGTTTACGCAATCAGACTGATAATCATCATTTAACTATCAAAATCAAAAATGAAGGTAGAATTTGACGTGACATTGACAGAGTTAAGAGCAAATTATTTTTCAAGGCTGTCAATTCCTCACACACACACACACACACACACACACACACACACATACATACATACAATTTCAGTTATTCCGTTTATACTGGCAGCAATGGCTTTTTTCTTGACAATGTCTTGAGAAATTTCTTTTGCATTACTAAATAAATCTCACGTATAAAATGCATCACGACGTACGAACGAAATATGCCGGTACATATTTGCAAACTTTCCCTTTTCATTTATTTCTAACAAATCTTCCAACTTTTATATATTGTCAATTTGTCAAAAGGTGTTTAAGACAGGTATCAGTCACCCGTAATAGGATTAATTATTGCAATAATCTCAAATGTATTCCAAAAACATTCAGACAAATCTTTGCTTTTACTGTCTTAAAGGCACTGGTAACCATATGTACTAGAACTCTGTCTCATGACTAAAGTCAGTTAAATGTTTTAAAAAGGAATATGCTGTACTAAGGTAAACAATACGGCTTTTGTTATTTAAATTGATATATTTATATCATTGTAGTTTATTAGCTGTTTTGTTTAAAAGATATTATAACGGATATCATAATTTTTGTAGTGTGTATTTTGAATCTTTGTTGTTCCTTAAGCTCGTGAATGATCCTGAATACGACAAAACTGGTGTAATCTCTGTTGATGGAGAAATAAAGTCAGTCAGTTAGTCATATACATTTGTGTATGGTATTACCCATTTATTTTTCCTTCTAATTATAAATAAACCATGTGTATAATAAATCGTTTTCATACTTAATTAAAGGACACATTGTATAATACCCATCTCTTACCAAACGCTTCCTATCGTTATCTGCACAAGCAGAAATTGTTTTGAAATAAAAACTGCAGCTTAAAATCTTTCGGTTTTTGTTGTTGTGCAATTTAACATATTTGGGTGATTATTTACAATTTTGCATTCTATAAATATACCACTTTATTTGTAAAATGTATAAATTAATCATCAGATGGTTTACTATTTATTATTTGTATTCTATTTGTATGACTAGAATATGATAAACTATAACACTCACGTTTATTAAGTACAGAAAATAATGTAAAAAGGACATGTAATATTACCATCTCTACAATAAGATAACTTGTTCAACTGCATTTCAACAAAGATTACTGATATGAAAATTATTCTGGAGGTAATGTTGTTATATGGGCAATTAGTGTTTAGATAATACACAGACCTTGTCTCAATCATGATCAAAATTTCTTTATAAATATCCTAATGCAGCATTGCAAAGTTAAAATAAAACATGTCTGTCACAAGGAAGGAAATAAAAATAACTTCAACAAATAGTACTGACAATAGCAAGTATCGCCTGTACTCAGAATATTGTTGGCAAGAAATTTAACTTCAAACAAACTGGCAAAAAAAATAAAACAATGGCAGTGCTTGGAATTCAAAAATTAAAACGGACAGGACAAGAATTATTCTGAATTAACTGGACTGGCTTTGCCTGTGGAGCCATCTAATTTGGAGATAACTGACAAATAAAGGCTATTGAACAATGTAATTCAGAGAATAAGAGTATATGTAGGTTGTAAGGGGGGATGGGGCAACTTTGCTGTAAAAACAATGATAATACTTAGTCTAGTTTCTTAATAGGCTAGGATGTCTGTGAAATCAAACTCCACTATTTACATGAGGATATATTAATATAGGAAATCTTTAATGTATCAATATTACTAATGTAGGAAATCTTTAATGTATCAATATTACTAATGTAGGAAATCTTTAATGTATCAATATTACTAATGTAGGAAATCTTTAATGTATCAATATTACTAATGTAGGAAATCTTTAATGTATCAATATTACTAATGCAGGAAATCTTTAATGTATCAATATTACAAATGTTAGTAATACTATGAGTCTCTGTGAAACTAGAGTAAAGCTTACCTTGTGTTTTGAAAAGTACATAGTGATATAAAGACTGCTATTGTACTTTTACAATAATTACTGGACTTCTTACTTAGAAATAACCAATATAGAACTCTTTAAGATGAAAGATGGAGAAAAAAGACCATATTCCTAACAAAAAGATCTTAAGAGAAAGTTTTACAGTTACATGTAGTTACAATCACAATATTTTGATGAGAAAATGCCCTTTTCTGCAGTTAAAATTGACGTCTGGAACAACAAATGCACTCTTGGTGCACACGACTGTCTTCCAACTAAAAGACAATTTTGTTTTTCTCATTGATTCACAATCATCTCAATTCCTTTTTATCGATAGTTGTTCCTTTAATCAACAAGAGTTTTAGGATAGGTGAAACTATATCAAGCAAGCGTATAAAGAAACATATCATGCAAGAGTATAAAAAGGATATAAAAGCAAAAGTATAAGAAAACATCAAGCAAGAGTATCAAAAAAACATATCAAGCAAGAGTACCAAAAGAAAAGATATCAAGCAAGAGTACCAAAAAAGGTATCAGGCAAGAGAACCAAAATAAAAAAGATATCAAGCAAGAGTACCAAAAGAATATATAAAGCAAGAGAACCAAAAGAAAAGATATAAAACAAGAGTACCCCCAAAAGATAAAAAATAAGAGTACCCCAAAAAGGTATCAAGCAAGAGTACCCCCCAAAAAAGATGTAAAGTAAGAGTACCCAAAAAGATATTAAGAGTACCCCAAAAAAGATATCAAGCAAGTGTACCCCAAAATGATATCAAGCAAGAGTACCCAAGAAAAAGATCATTAAAAAGAATTATTTGAATATCTCCCTGTTAACAGACTGTTCTATATGATCAACTTTAATGCCATTTTTAAATGTAAATGTAAAGTACAATTCATATTTTTAGGTGATAGCATTTTACAAAATTGAATGTAACTGTGTGATTTAATGAATTTATCATAATAATAGTTCAATGCCCTAAAAATTAAAAAAAAATGTTCTGCATGTGATAAGATCATTCAAAACTCACAATAAATCGTATCTATAGATCTTAACCTTGCTGTTGACACACAAGTACAACAAAAAATATTCTTCCTTGTTATGAGTACATGAAATCATCTCCAGCTGTATCCAGCTTAATTTTCAAACATCATAGCGGATGATGCCATCTTCTATGGGCTCTGAAATAAAGAGAATGATGAGAAGGTCTATACACAAACAAAAACTAGGTCATTTGTTCTATACATAAGTAAAAAAGAATTGACATTAGTCAACTGTGGTTGGAAACTTACTAAGTGTGTATCCTTTTAACATACTTTCGGATAATTCGTAAATTGTGCAAACAGAGCTAAAAATATACCATATTTTGGATTATCTCACATGAAGGCCTGTTGCAAGAATTCATCCTAATTAAATTTGACCTAATTCCTATCAAATCAGAACATTACAGATTGAATTTGATCTAATCCATATATTTAAAAAGTAGATTGAAAATTATGCAAATAAATATAGTGGCTTTTTATTTCTTAAAATGCAAACTTAGCTTTTTGATCAATTATGAAAGTTACTCGACTCTTTGTAGAGAATTTCGCCAAATTCAAATGCAAAAAAGTTTTTAAAGAAACACAAGACAAAAGTTGTAATAAAGTGATTTGCAAAAAAACATCATTAACGTCAGTGGTTGGTGAATTGTAAAATAATAAAATGCACAAAATTTGAAATCAGATCTTTTTTTCTGTAAAAATTTGTAGTTCCAAAATAATGAGTTCTTGTAATCTTTCTCTGACCTTATTATCAAAATTTCTACCCTTTTTCTCAATAATTTTATTTTATTAATTTCATGTGTCTAGTTTTTCTGTGACTTTATATGGCTTCTGTTAGTCTTCAAACAAAACAAATAAAAATTTCTTAATCAGATGCATTTAAAAATGACTGAAGACAACATGTATTTACAAACTGTTTAAAGTACATGTTTACTGCAAAGCTTTCATACTTTTCATGTTTCCCACAACAAAATACAAGACCTGTAAATTCCGTAAGCTGGAAGACAATACATTTTAAGGGGAGTTTTCCAAGCTTTTCTTATATAAAAATAATCCCTCATTAGCAAATTCTCTTTTACTTGTGGTATTTTGTTTTGTTTTTAATGATGTATTTTGCAAAGTTTTTTCCTTGATATGCTTGACATGTTATTGAATGCCATGTTTGAATACAGCTGTAATATGTCAATCCAAGTTGCGAGATAATTTTTTATAAAAAAAATGGAAAGAATGAACGATAACCACTTTGCATGAATAATATTTGGAACTAATAGTTGGCATAACCCAAAAATGGTCAGCAGAAGACTGGAACTCACAGACAGCTCATCCTAGTCTAAAAATAATAAAAAATAGTGACTTTATTTCAAACATGTTTTTTTTAAAAATCATTCTCTAATTTACCTTGTCCTCTAATCAAAGTACTAAACTTCCACTAAAGTATAAGCATAAATGTAAAAGTATCGAAACTGAAGCAACCATTTTGAAATAACAGAAGAGCAAGAGGAAACATTCTAGCAAAAGCAGAAGTAAACTTAATGAACAAGAACATGTAAGAAGCAATGATAATCAATCAGAGCTATAGGTGTGTTGAATAAAACATTGATTTTGTTTAAAGATAAATTCATTAACTGAATAAGAATAAAATGTACTCTCATTTATTTTCATAATTACTATATGTTATAAAAATTCTTCTGCTCACTTTGTACAATGAACACCTTCTCGCTGTGTCCCCTACTGAAGTTCTTGGTTCTACAGACATAATGGCCATAGTCCCCATCACCCAGATGACCTTTCCGAATAGTCATGGACACAAAAAGAGTATTATAATCATTCGTCATATCTTTATCAGTGACCACTTCATATTTCCAGTTAGAAATGATTGGTGAGTTTTTATTTTGAAACACCCACTCCAACTCCCCATCCATAGGATATGCTGATACTGCGCAATGCAATGTCACTTCCTGTCCCAATGTAGCATTAACTGTGTTTTGGAAAACTTCAACTTCAGGTCCAACTTTAAAAAAAAAGAATAAGAAAATAGGGAATTGTACAAATATTTTAGATGGCAACAGATGCACTTGTTTGGATTTAACAATGGCATTTGTAAAACTTATTATATTTGCAATAAATCTGAAAACCAAATGACTGGTTCTCTGTCTTCATGAAAGGAAGAGAAGTTATTGGACAACTCAGGAGAAAACTAGTGTATACATGATTCCAGATCGGACAGAATAGGCTGATATTTATCCCTTTATAAAACCTTCTTTTTCAGATCATAACTCTGTATAATAAAAATGTCAATTAGCATTCAATCAAGAACCAGATTCAACATTATGGTTTAAATCCTTGCAATTACATTTAAAGCTGAAAATTGGACATGTCAGAATTTATTTTAAGATTTAGCTAAAATAAACATAAATGTGCCATCATGAGTTGTCAGATTACATAAAGAATCAATCTAAATGCTTTTGAAGCAAAGATAGGAAGACATGCATGGCACAGAGCGATGGAAAAAAGTGACAGGATAAGTACAGTTGACATGGGTTCGGATCTCTCTGCGGTCCTCTCCAGCAGTATTTATAGCCAAGCATACATATATGTTGTCATAGTAACGTGTGATATTATGAAGTACAAGTTGGTTTCCTTCTGCTCCACTATCTGAAAAACAAGGAACATGAAATAGAATCAAATCAAAATGTTCTTTCTAGTCCATGCGTTGTCAGATGGGAACCCCACATTGCAAAGTTATCAAGTGTGAAATTTTTCTTGATTGTCTTCCGATTTCATTCATTGTTCAAAATGGGAAGAAGGTGTGTTGTTGGATGTAGCAGTATGAATATATCCCTGCTGTTTCAAAACCACCATATCAATCGAACATCATGAACTAAGAATTTCACTAAAAGTTAGAAGTCAAATGAATATGCAATATATCAAATCAATTATTTGTGAGAGAGATGCGACACTGGATTGAGCTCATGGATGCTGAAAAATATGCAAATCCATACTCATGTTTTCATGCAGTGTTTCCCACCAAAAACTCTATAAACAAATACCATAAACTGAATGTGAATGTTTCATATGCAGCTGCTATATAAAAAAATTCAAAATCATTTTCTCTATGTAAAGCATGCAAGCAGTTGCTAAAAACTGTTCGACATGCTACTGAATTAAAGATGAAAGAGATTTCATTCTTTTAAAGTGACATCTATTAGGAAAAGATGTAAATTTAAACAGTGATTATATAATAGAAGAGTTAAGGAGGGAACAAGGAGTGAAAAAAGGACTAAAATGAGTTAAATGAGTGGGTGCAAAATGTTTATGACCTCCCACCACCAAGAAATCGCTGACAATTACAAGTTGTTGCTAGCCTGCACACTTTGGGCAATGACATGGAAAGAGATCAGGTGAATCATGCCAAATTTTCCCCAATTAGTATTCATTCATTGATATATTTAATTAAGCATGAATGGATATTTATTAAGAAACTATCTTAATTTCGGCCTTTAATTGCTGCGACACAATTGGAGCCATTCAATACAATGCTCTAAGTAAGATGGCTGCATGCAATGTATATGAACCCTTTCTTAACTCTGGGCCATTAACTATCAATTATCATCAATCCAGTTATCAAATGTCTTCTGCTGATACTATATTTGGGACTGATATATACAATGCTCCAAGTCATATGACTTTATATTCATGTAATAGCAATGACACCATTCCTAAGTAGGGACCAGAAACTGACATACTGTCCACTTAAGTAAGATCCCTGTTAGAATACACAAAGCTACAGATGCAATGGGCTCCATTACATCAAACTGTAGATGGCTCAAAGGCGTGTATTGGGAAACTTCGCTATACAGTAGTAAGCAATGCAATGACTGATTAAGGATTGAATGCGTGGTTCTTATTTTTAAAAATTACTTTATTTTCTGTTCTTTTTTCCAATGCAAATATCAGTGATTGTCATATGGAATGCATTGCTTAAAAAAGGACTGGCCATGAATTGTAATTTGCCAGGAAGTGGGTTGGATTGCAGGGGCAGGATGCATAAAGCAAGAGGACTTAGGAGGCAAAGCCTCCAGAAGCT
This sequence comes from Unio pictorum, assembly GCA_030141615.1. NCBI lineage: Eukaryota > Metazoa > Mollusca > Bivalvia > Unionida > Unionidae > Unio > Unio pictorum. The sequence continues at coordinate 2,029,707 of JARLTB010000147.1, read as the reverse complement.
GCTGCATTTGAGCATAAAGGTGGCTTCTTGTTGGAAACATTCCGACTGTTACCATTCCATTGGGAGATCGTCTTAGTTCAAATTTCTTTTGTTATGTATATTTAATTTAAATTGCGTGTTTTACGTTTCTCTGTGAATGAAGATAGAGTCTTGGTGTACCTGAATCGTGAAGTAATATCTACCTGAGTTTTGTCATTGTTATAAGTGGAAAACAACATGTTCACTGAAATTGAAGTTGAAGACCTGACTTTGCTTATGAATTAATAATGTTTCCATAAAAATCATCTATTCTCTAAAACATTCTATTGCATTATGAGTTAGGTGACAGTCTGTACAGATGGAGACTAAGCAAACAATTATTCATTTCTATTTCATATCTACCATTATGAATTGATCATCAGAACATTTACTTGTGTTTTGATAAAATTTGAGAGGAATCATATACCTACATTATTCAGTGGAATTACAGTGTTCATTGATGTTTTGGACTAAAACACTACTTTGGAATTATAAATCATCAACATTCTGGGTTATATCACTGTGATGCATCAAGACATCAGGCACATTCAAGATTATTTTAATTCATTTGGATCATTCTATACTTTTGGACATGTGATATAACATTAGGATAATATGGGAGTGTAATTCACAATGTTGTATTTTTGGAATTTTCACTGTGTATTCTGGTGGAATGAATTATATGTTCAATTTTATCAAAGATGTTACTTTTGCTTCTTTTTATTACTTAGTTTATGACCATAGAGTCATAACACTTTGAATAAACTAAACAGATAATATTCCTAGAAGTCAAGGAGTGGAGATCATATATTCAAGATGTCCAACATGACATCCATAGTGAGGGTCAACTTGCATCATTTTAATTTAGGTCCAACAAGACACTGCAACTTTTCTAATGAAAATTCCATGTCAAAAAGACTTCCTATCAGCAACATTTTTGTTTAGAACCAATCAGACTTAATAATAAGTCTTTCAGCAAAAACCCAATTTTCATACACCATCCAATTAGAAGGATTAGTGCTGACAAAAAATCTGGTGGCCATATTAGACATCAGATCATCATGGACCATTTTTGTTTATGATCAATTAGACACCATAAGAAGTCATCTGATGAAAATGCATTGCCAATATATGCCTTTATGATCAGGCAGAGTAGCAACAAGATTTTCAAGATGGTTGTCTGGCAGATATACTAGAAATGAGAGCATCACCATTTTCACTCAAGACCAAATAGACATAACAAACCAGTTTATTGAAAACTCAGTTGTATATGCCAATCCATTCAAGAAGAATAGCGATAACAAGATTTTCAAAATGGTTGGTGGTGGCCATATTGGATGTCAGAGCTGAGCCATTTTTATTTAGGAACACTAGATCATGGGATGAATGTGCATGCAAATTTAATGACAATCTTCCCAGTATTATAATATGTAATGATATATAATGCTACATGGAAGACAGATGGCAGATTAAGGAGGAAAGACAATCCCATAAGCTCTTCTGGTTTATGACCGGTAGAGTTAATAAACTGCATATTTTAAAATATATCTTTTTTTCTTAATTTCTGGATACTACTTTTAGGCTGTATATGAATATACACTGTTTAAAATGTGAAGTAAAAATTGGTGATTTGGTTACTCTGCTTAAAGAAAACTAAGAAAGAAATCATGGTCCAAGATATTTTGCAAAAGCTAACAGGCTCAGCAAAATTTGTCATCTTCTGGTTTGAAATCAATCAAACTACTGAGTGCATTCCACCTGCCTAACTGTAAAACAGTGTATTCTTCCTACTTTTGTCTTTCTTTCTGTCTCTCTCAAAATGGTTGGATTTCAAGAGCTTACAATGGATATCTGGAGTGCAAAGAGTAAACTATTATTGCTCAGCATAATATGCAGATGCAGTCAGCTGCTGTATTTTTATTAAAGTCAGGCAATACAGTAAAACCTGTCTCGAGAGACCATTCCTATGAGTGAACACCTGTCTTGAGAGAACATAATCTCCATGTACAGATTTATTCATTATATAGTGTAATGACCTTTTATAAGAGACAACACATATCGTGAGACCATTATTATTTGGCAGAAAAGGTGGTCTTTCAAGACAGGTTCTAATCAGAGGAGTAGCTGGGGGGGGGGGGGGGGTCAGGGGGGTACATATGTCCCTGGACGCCAAGGTACAGGGGCGCCAAAATGAGGCTTGTAACGTTACATTATAATAAGAAAACAAGGATAATAAATCGGTCACAAGATCGCTGGGGCGCCAATTTTATAGTTCGTCCCCAGGTGCAAAATATCATCGCTACGCCTCTGGTTCTAATGTACTATTTTCTAACAAAATGAATACCACTTTATGTCTTAATCGCTTACTTTTAATGACACCAGAACTAAAATTCGTAACATGTAGATAACAACCAGATAATACAAATTAACCTTTTCTTTTCTTTAGGTCAAAAAATCTGCCTAGCATGTCTAAAAAAAACAGTGACTATGATTTTCTTACTTTACAAACATTAATGACCAAATTAATATGAAAAAATCAAAGTTTTGTCTCTATTTGTAACTGTCTTTCTTTTTTTCATTCCTCCTGAATTTTGCTGTTGAGATGACTTAGTATAAAACAGGAGTATTAAGAAAGGTTGCCAACCTTGCCCTATTCCATCATCTTGATGTGGAGATTTCCAGAACCAGCGTACAGTTGGAGTTGGGGAACCAGTTACATTGCACCACAAAGTGCCCATGTCTCCTTCATTAAATGTCATTTCATGTGTCTCGTGTATTGTGGGTGCAGCTGAAAAATAATAATTTATAAGAATTAACACACATACTTAAGTGTATAAGTGAGGTAACTATTTGTGCTTTAAGCATGGTTCACACTTTGAGAAAGAAGGTATTTGCATTGCAACACACAGTGTATTTTAGTCTTTTCAAATTTAAGTTGGCACATGAAATTCACTCACTCTTTATTTAGCAATCATTGTGAGAAAAGACCTAAACAGTTATGTTCCCCACCTTTATAAGCTATGTACACACACACACATAAGGAAAATAATTTTTTTTATACAATGATATAAATGTATGCGATGATTTTGCTCCTAGACACGGACTATGCAGTCTCTCTTTCTCACACACATGCACACACACAGATACACACATAATGACAAAAAAGGGTATAATCACTTTCAACAATGAGGTCGACCTGCTCTATGACATCGTCCCCAACCCTACATGAGTAATCACCGGTGTCCCCTAATTGTACGTGCTGTATGTGCAGGTTCCACTCTCCAATGTAAGGCTGGATGATGCTCATTCGCTTCTTATAGGGGCCCATAACGTGCAGTGATATGCTTAAGAGGGTACTAGGGTTCTTGTACCATCTCACCTATTGCCACAATAGAAATTGCACTGAGGATGTAAGATATATTAAACGAGTTCAATATCATTTTTTTAAGTCAGTGCGAGTAAAGATATGAATGTAAAAGGCTTACAAATTTCATTAGAAAAAGAACACAAATTTGAGAAAATAAACAACCGTTAATAACAAACACTATATCTTGAAATCATTAAACCATGATATAGTGCACAGAGATTATGCTGAGGTATATTTGGATATCTCGAACATGATGCTCTGGGCTTATTTCCTGACATTTATGATATATCAAAATGATATTATGTGTGCAGTTGTAAGCAATAATAGTGCTTTCTTGGGTTAAGTAGGCATAGGTTGTTAACCGAGTATTGACAACAATTTGGACTCAAGGTCATGAAGCGCAAGATACCCGAGCTTGCAAGAGCATTCAACGCTGTGTGAATGAAACCCAATTTTGGTTACGCTTAGTCATCAACCTTTTTATATTACATTTTTTTTATAAAAAACATAATAATGATTCTGTTACATTATTGCAATAATAAAATTGGAAGAAAAAAACTTTTCAATGTTTATATGAAATTTTATATGTACTTTCTTTATGAATGAAACCTGAACACTGCAATGTAATAGACATTACTTTGCTGTTATAAAAACATGTGCATACATTTGGTTACTGTCATTCAACACGGAAAGAAACATAGTTCAATAACAAGGCTGTAACCAACAAACCAATGTAACCAATGAAACATAATGAAGTACAGATATAAGGAAAACATTATGTAATGCAAAGAAAATTTAAGACACCATTATGAAACATTCTTCCTGCATGGAAAAACCAAAAGCTGGTCAATGTGAAGAAAGGAGATTCCCAGCTAAGCACTGTGGAGTGCTAAGAGCTCGACAAGACATGCAGGATATCTTGGTCATCCACAGCACTCAACTCCATCTCCAGCCATCTTAATGTTGTCATGCTGCTGGACTGATGGTTTTGGGTGAGAGAGTGAGGTCGACGAACTGCGCAACTCTTCCTCACTTAAAACAAAGTCACCATGCAAGTCATTCTTGTAATCCACCCATCCCATTTCATCACCCACTAATGTCCTGTGGTGAAAGACAAGCGATGAAGCGAGAGGTGTGGTTACACTGGCAGCTATCCACAAACCTGCACACAGGCCATTAGGATTGTTCACCACTGATATGGAGCAGCAGTGGAGTCCAGCAACCTCATGAACGACTGAGTGCCCTCTTCATGAATGCACTGCTCACCTAACTGGTATGATGAAGGGGCTGGAAAAGGTGTCCTAAACATTGCCTGCTCTAAACTTCCCTTGCCAGCACACCACTGCTGGCAGGGACCCTACTCCAGCAGTCAAAATACAAAGAAAATGGTGATTTTTCCTCTCACCCTTGGCACATGGAATGTGTGTATAATTTGGATTTTTAACTTAGCCTTTACTTTTTTCAGTCATATTGCTACATTGTCTGCAGTGTGACAGTTTATAGTGATGTCTAGCACTGGGGCATCATGCATGATATCCAACCAATTCACATTATCCAGACACCATGCCAACCAGTCCTAACACTAATCTCTTAATGCCTAATGCCTAGTGAGATAGGTTTTAGTACCATTTTTTTAGGCATTTGGTATGACTCAGCTGGGGATCAAACAGATGACTTCCTGCATCCTAAGACAGCACTAATTGGCGAATTGGCTGCACCTCCAAAGGGAGTAAACGACTGACTCATTATCACGAAACTCCCCTTTTGCTTTTGTCTGGAAGAAAACACTTTACCATCATCACTTGCTATGTTCCAAACAGGACCACCCAGATGAAGTGAAGATCAAGTTCTATCAGGATCTTCACTCCGTCATTGCTGACATTCCAATGCAAAAGTAGGCTGTGATCACATTGTCTGGGATGGAGTTCTAGGACAGCACGGAGTGGGTCACTTTAAAAGCAATGATTTACTTTTAATTCAGACTTGCTTAGAGTATGAACTGCTGATCACCAATAGTCTTTCGCCTCCCTACCCATTACCGGATGTCATGGATGCACCATTGCTCTAAGCACGGGCACCTCATTGACTACATCATTGTCAGGAAGGGGGACAGGCAGGATTTTCGTGTGAACAAGTCCTTATGCAGCACTGACTGCTGGACAGACCACTTCATCATCACCAAGCTCAACATCTGCATTCAGCCCAAAAGATGCCCACAAGGAGAGAAGGTTCCTAAATGACTCAACATTACCAAGCTGAAATGCACCAGTACAAAACAGTCTCTCATGGATGCCCTGAACAAATGTCTTAAATCCACCCCTCTCAACAATCAGAATGTTGAGACCGACTGGGCGGCATTCTGAGAGCTGGTCCACAGCACAGCTTTGAGAATCCTAGGACCCTCAACCAGAAAGTATCAAGACTGGTTTGATGAGAACTACAATGAGATCAAGCCGTTGCTGGATGAGAAACACCACCTCCTTCAAACATACCTTAAAAACCCCAAGTCCACCTCTAGGAAAGATGTGTACAACAATATACACAGAACTGTACAGCAGAAACTCTGTCAGATGTTAGACACATTGCTGAAAAACAAAGAGATCCAGTGATATGCTGAACAACATGACATGAAGACCTTCTGCAATGCCCTGAAAGAAGTGTATGGACCTACATCCTCTAGATCACTACACCCCCCTTAGCTCAGACGAGAACACACTAATTACTGAAAAAGTGAAGATTCTTCAACAATGGCTGAACACTTTTACAGCATCCTGAATCGCCCTTCATTTATCAACGATGAAGCCATCAGTAGGTTCCCCCAATTCCCATCAACAAAGCACAGGATGACCCTCCAACCTTGCTCAAGACACAGAAAGTGATACATCTGCTCTCCAGTGAAAAAGCACCTGGTTGAGACTCCCATCTTAGCTGAAGTCTACAAAGAAGGGGGCACAACCCTGATAGAAAGGCTCCACCAACTGTTTTTACTGACGTGACAGCAAGAGACAATCCCCCAGGAATTTAAAGATGCTTCCATAATCCACCTGGATAAGTGCAAAGTAAAACCACCAGGCCTTCGACAATCACCGGGGGTATATCCTTAACTCTCAATTGCCGAATAGATACTTGCCAGAATCCTAATGAATCACATGACTATGCAACTTGACCAATGACTACAGCCAGAAATCCAGTATGGATTCCAAAAAGAACATGGGATCATCAACATGGTATTTTCTGCAAGGCAGCACCAAGAGAAATGTCAAGAGCAAACCAACCTTTTCTTCATCTATGTTGACTTGACAAATGCCTTTGATACTCTCAGCAGAGAATACTTAAATTTTTTTTATATAAATTCATTTTATGGTTGGTTGTGATTCATTAAATTCCGAGTAAAGGATAAAAATGTCACTCATAGTGGATGAAAGTGACTTGTTTACATGGAAAATCAGTTGTTGACATACATTAAATCAAAGGTCAGTTTGACACATCTTTCTTTCTCTCGCTAGTACTAACAGCAGTAACTTGTGATCACTAGCTGTCCGCCTATTTTAAGCATTTTTTTATAACTCATTTATTTTGTATATTCTCTTTACAGTTTAAATCTTTGGATGCATTCAATTTTATTAAATTTAATTTGTATGAGAGATGGCTATATTATGGATGATAAATCATTCACTTTGAGATTGGGTATTTCACAAAGCAGGACTAGCTGTGAAAGCCCCAGAAATGAGCTTGAAAGTTAGGGAAGGGCAACCTAGCTAATACTAGTGTGACGTTCTCTTATGAAGATGAGGACGAGCTTTAGAATCAAACCAAATGAGGTCTGGAACTCTAAAGCACTGCAATGTATAGTCTTTTAATGTTTTGAAAAGCGGATTAGATTAAAAGGTAGAGACGAGCATTGCAAACTGCAGTTTGAATACATACAATTGATAATACCACACGCTGGGGACGAATACCTGGAGTAAAATGAAAGGGATAGCAAAACTATTGATGGAATCAATGACTTCAGAGTCTAGGTGCCAAAACTATTTTCAATTGACATGCAAACAGAAAGGGATCCAATCGACCTTTTCAAAGGATTATGCCGCTCACGTTCCTCTATACCCGACACCAGTACCCGTGAATCCAATGTCTGAGACTGATGATATTTGGTGTTTACTACAAGTCTTATCCAAAATGAAATGTAAAAGAAACTCTACTGTAGCCACAACCAAAATAAAATACAGAAACTGTGAACAAGAAAAAAAAATACAGAGAGAGAGAGAATCATATGTACATTAGATACAATGTATCAATCAGCAGGATCTTAAGGATAGTTTGCTTTACGTAATCGTGTACTTTTTATTCAACAATAACATTGTTTTAACCCGTCCTTGGAATTTCGTGAAACACAACGACCTCAAAATGAATATCAATCTTTCTTTTCCGGTATTACCCAAGGCCGATGATACACAATACCTAGGGATGCTGACGTAGGTTGATGCTAAAAATGCAGTACTTCAAAGTAGCATTCAGGCTGTGGACTCTGACCAGGCAGGACCGGTCTTCAGCGGGCTACGGTGTGCGAGAGCGGAAAGTAGATAAATGGTGCCGACTAGGATTGTAGATAATTAACTGCAACCATACGAGCATCAAGGTAACCGGAGTAGTGTACGGAAAACCACTACTGAACTACGCCACTAAACAACTCGTTCGAAGAATTATTCTTCATGGAATCAAGAACAAAAGAAAATGGCGGCGGCCACATGGAAATCAAAATGGACGTTCCAGCACAAGGTCTATCAAAAGTATCGACTTCGCTAGTGGCGGGGATAGAAATGGAGAGAAACAGTGGATTAAAAATGCCGACACGACTTATTATTTGATACAATTGCAGAGGTGGCCAACACGATATTGCTTATAGGCTGTCCATTAGTATAACTGGACTGAATTTGAAATAAGTACGGCTAGGGCGTTCTGGGGCGTAAACGACATCCATATAAGATAACAGCTGGCTTTCCGGGATCTTTTCCACCTTTTCAACGACCGGACTCCAACCAAAATGATATGAGAAAACTATTTTTCTCTCGTCACCATTTGGTGCCATTGCACACCTAGTACAGTACTTCTGATTAGTTGATAGGGTTGAGTGTGTGTTGGGTCTATTCCCACACACCCAGGGTCTTACATTCATGTCATTAGCCACCTTTTAGTGGTATGACATGACGACCAAAATTAACAAACGCACTTTGTGCGTTAAATGCCCATGGGGATGTGGCACCATTCCTTCCCCACAGAAAACCAACCACCATATTAAAATGGTGGTTTAAACCAGTGAACATATGACCTTTATGGCCGATTTCACTATAATTCAACTCTTGTTTACTTCAAAGTAGCATCACAAATCACTCCGTCAGCAAAACACCACACTATCAAAAGTCGGAGTGACATACAATAAAATCATGCGTATGACAGAACACAAATAGTTCATAAATCACGGAGCAGAAAGAATATTCTTCAGTCGGGAGACACGATACTGTTCCAAGTCGACACTCTATAAGCACTTTTATCCGCCAAGACAGCAACATCTAACAACGCCCAGGAATTGTTTTTTCATGCGCATCTTCTCATAAGTGTACTTCCCATTTATATCGCTGTCTTGAGTAATTTTTCCTCGCATAAATATGCGTTTCTCTTATCAGTGTTTTCTTTGGCTCCATAACATTCCATTCTGTTTAGCAGGCAAAGTTTTGTTCACTAATGACGCGAGCTTTCAAAGCAATAAATTAATAAATAGTAATGCGCGGTGCTCAGGTTTCAATCATAAATTGAACAACATAGAAAATATTAAATAAACAAAGATAATTTTATTGTTTCAATTGTAGTATTCATTTAATATAACAGGATGATTAATATCGTTGTTATTAGGTATATAATGTAAAGGATTTTGGCCGAGTACTGAAAAATATTCGTTCATAAGACTTAGGATTTCCTCGCAAGTTAGGGCATCCTTTACCACATACACTAGGGACCAATAATTATCAATATTCAGTCAATAACCTACACCAGCTATTTGGTGATTTATTATTTAATGTTGGAAATTATTTCTAAGCCAGAGAAACTCAGAGATCACATCTGTGTTAAAGAGTGAGAAAATCTTGACTCCAATCCTTCGTCTATTTTTATGACTTCACAAGGTCATTTTAATAGAAATCTTGATTGTTATTTAAACGAAATTACATTTTTCGTGAAACAATATGCTAACATACGTTTTTGCCATACGTATTTTCATCGAATACGGGCATGTGTTTATCATACAAGGAACCGATTAATATTTTACTTAACTACGGTCAATATCTAATTATTGACCGCGAGCAACGTTAAATTAAGACTATTTGGCAGTAGATAATGACTATACATACCGCGTGACGTCATTCACATTACGTTCCAGAAATCCATTTAAATCGCGTTCATGTGTATTTTTTTAATATAAAAAAGTGATTATTGGTATAAAAAGACGACAGGACTAAACAACAATTTACCGTATTATCGCCGGGAGTTTGAACATTGCATGGCAAAATGGCGAGTCCGTTAACCTTAGCCCTGACCAACATACCTTTCACACCACTCAAGATTGACCCTGAAAAAGACATCTTTCATATTGAAAGTATGATTCTTTACTAACAAGAAAAAAGAAATACATATCAAAGTTCAACTAATCGCTATATTTTAAAAAAAATATTAGTAAACCTTAACGTTTTTACTAGCAAAAGCGAAACAAATATTCGGTCATAAATTTGATTTTTACGCGAAATGAACACCATAAAACAGAAAGGTACTGAAAATGTGACCAGCCAATTGCCAGATCCAAGTCAAATAGGTCGGTCGACGGACAGTAAATAGCTTTAAACTGGTGCTCTCCAGTCCATTCCCTGCGCTCCCTTACTCTTTGTACAAATTTAGCACTCTTGAAAGAGGTGCCAGTACAGTGTAAGAAGGTATAAACAACCATCGCTTTTCGTTATTTTTTAATATCTGGATGCTTGTTTGGGTTTGAGAGTACCCAACAAAATATAATCTGAATGATGGGGGTTATTTGGATTTGAGAGTACAAGTACCTAACATAATGGAATCGGAATGATGCAGCTTATATGGGTTTGAGTGTACTCAACTAGACTTTAGATGAAAAGAAAAAATTGAAAAGTGTGGGTTCTTTATACCCCTTTTTAAGACAAACGTGTTTATCTTTCTGTAACAAAGATTACCAGTGTGGAAAAAAAGGGAGTACAATGTGGTCTTAATATTTCAAGATAGTACAAATATTTGACAACGAGGAACTGAACCTGAAGTCAAAGTTTAAAATTTGCTCAGTCATCTTTCTCTTCTGTACAATATATATATATATATATATATATATATATATATATATATATATATATATATATATATATATATATATATATATATATATATATATATATATATTTTTATGAATTTTGAGAAAGGGTACATTAAAATTTACGTTGTGTTACGACGTTTGCTCAACAAATTTTCTCTTTTGCGTATCATAATATCTTAAATCGGGGCACACACAAAATAAAATTTGTGCGCTAACTTTATGCTATGTAACAACATTTTGCTCAATAAATTTCTCTTGCATATTATATAGTATGAATTTCGGAAAAATGGAACGTTAATATTGTTGTAAAGGATAGAAATAATAATAATAATAATAATAATAATAATAATAATGACTTTTTATAGCGCCTAATCTTTCGCAGCTCTAAGCGCTTTACAGTGTCTATAATGATACGACCAAACAAAACCCAAATAAAAACATGAAATGGCAAAACATAAAAAATGCTGAAAATATTTATGGTAGGACACATTAAAAGGTCTTAAAGTTTGTTCTTGCAGTTGAAAAAGATGAGTTTTAAGAGCTTTCCTGAAAGGGATCACTGTGTCTTTGTTCCTAATTTCAATGGGCAATTCATTCCACGTTGCTCGGCCCTGGTATGCAAAATAACGTTGTCCATATGACTTCGTTTTCACTGGGAATAATGAGTATACGATTTTCCGAAGAGGATCTTAAGTATCTTGCTGATGTGTACACATGGGTAATTAAAGATATGTATGGTGGACAGGAGTCCGTCAGTGAAACGTAGCACAGAACAAATGTTGTGCTTGATTCTGGATCGAATTGAAAGCCAGTGTAGGGTACAGAGCTGCTGGGAGGTGTGCTCTGATCCTGGTACTCTAAGGATGATCCGAGCAGCTGTGTTTTGAACTCCTTTAAGTTTCTGGAGTAGATATTGAGACGAACCAGACATAATTGAGTAACAGTAGTCCAGTCATGAAAGTACTAATGAACACACAAGTGTTTTAGTGGCATCAACTGAAAGATATTTGCAAATGGAGCTGATGCGTCTCAGCTGAAGATATGCAGCCTTGCATGAGTTCATGACATGTTGGTACAATGTGAGTACTGTCCAGAGCAACACCTAGGTTTCGTACTGAATGTGTGAATTTCATGTTGGTGTTAGTGATATTTATTTGTTGAAGTATAGGATGTTCATGAGAAACTATTTTGTGTTGTGATCAGAATGGCCCCAGTTTTATCATCATTCATCTGCAGCTTGTTACATGACATCCATGAATTCACATCAGAAATGCACCTCTCTACGCCTTGGATGGTCGTATCAGCTTCAGTTGGGTGGATAGATTTGTATATTTGGGTGTCATCAGCATACAATTGGTGAGACACGGGATTATTATCTATGACACTTGGGAGCGGCTGAGTGTACAGAATGAGAGAACAGATCAGAACAGGTCAGAGAACAAACCCCTATGGAATACTACAACATAGGATCAACTGGGCTGGACTGTATTCCATTTGCATATACAATTTGTGTCCTGTTGAATAAGTATGACTTGAACCACAGTAAGTATTGTGAATGCCAAATACATGTGAAGTAAATATATCATGGTCTAGTGTGTCAAATGCTGCCGCAAAAATCAAGGAGGGTGAGGACTGTAACCTTTCCGCTATCTAAAGCAGAGAGAATGTCATTAACTACTTTCAGAAGAGTAATTTCAGTTCTGTGGCAAGGGCGATATGCAGACTGTACATTGTTAAAAAGACTTTGAATCCAGATGAGATACAAGTTGGGTCAGAATAACGGTTTTAAAGATTTTTTCTATGAACGAGAGATTGGAAACTGTGCGGTAGTTCTTTAAATCGTTATGGTTCAGTGTTGGTTACTTCAGCAGAGGCTTTACATTGGCAGTTTTGAAAAATGATGGGAATTCCCCGGATGTGAGAGAGGTATTATTAACATCAGTTATTGAAGGCAATATTGCATCTAAGCACTTAAGCAGCAGTGATGTTAGAATTTGATCAAGTTCACAAGACTTTGGTGCACTCTTAATCACTACTGGCCGTACTAAATCCATAGAAGCAGGTTCAAATGCTGCTTCCGGTTGTCGTAACAATTCTGTATCGCAACTGTAGTGGGATAATTTGGCTAGCTGGACTATGTGACGTTCTTCTTAGCGGCTTCATTGATTTGTTTACGATTGATGAGTTTGGTAGAAAGCAAAAGCCTTTCCGCTTTACGGCGGTCTCTTTTAGCAGTGCGAAGCTGCTTCCTAACACTGCGATACCACAGAGAACACTTTTGAATTGATACCCTGCAAAGAACGCGGGCAGTTATCGAGTTGTTCTGCTGTAAGAGGTAAGCAAGTTGTTAGGTTTGCTTGGATGCCATGCAGTACTTTAGTTCTATTTATCATACGGATGTTTCTGTTAGTAGCAAACAAAGGTGGCGGGTTAGAGACTGATACGTCGAGATGGCATATAATGCAGAGGTGATCTGATGCAAGTTCGTGGGATACAAGGGTGGACCGTATAATATTATTAGGTCTATGAAGAATCCAGTCTAAAATGTGACCATGTTTATGGGTCCGTTGTTTACTGACATGAAAACATGAAATGAATGGAATGTAGGAGTTTTTATGTGTATGGGTTTCCAGGACAGTCAATGTAAAAATTTAAATCTCCAAGAATAATCAGGTTGCCACCTATCTAATTTCCATACTCCATGAGATTCGGGAAAAAATATATGCTAACTTTCTCTTCCTCATGCTGCATGCTTCGACGTAATATTGAGTCTAAAATGAACATTCCGTGAGAGAGAATTAAAAATCTAGGAGAGGGAAATAAAATAAACTTAAAATTCATAATTGCGGAATTAAGGGAAAGAAAATTAGCAGAAATCTTTCTTTTCATTCATTTGTAATTTAATTAAGGAAGTATAGCGATCAAAAGGCAGATTAGCACGCTACTATTGACTGGCGTCAGAGGAATTAATAAACAGTCCATCCTTTGACTGATCTATTCCATTCCGATTCAACATTTAGGGTCTATCAGTTACATTTCATGAACAACTGTGGTAAACTGTATGATTCTATCTTTTAGCATATCACTTTATTATGCTGAAGAATACAATGTATATCTTGAAAACCACTCACTTTTCATTATCATATGGTACGAAAATGGGTGGATGGGATAATGTGAAACTTAGGTTTTAATGAATGTTTTTCTGTGAACGAAATATGTGGTAACTAGCTCAAAGACGCTTTCCGTTTCCATTCTTCGGCTGCACAACTAAAATTACAATTATTATGGTTCCGCTTCAGGGATCTTGGAACATGAAAGGTTGGGAAAGATACAGGGCAAATTTGTTTACTCTGCAAATCTAAGAAGGTAGATAAAGGTAATATACATTTACATGTCTTTCATCTACGTAGACTTGTATTTAGATTTGTTCGCTACCAGGAAAAGAAATTATTCAACAATCGATTCTGTAAGAAAAGCGATAGAGATGGATGAGCAGCCATATTAGATTTCAGGTTGGCACCATTGTTTATTAACACCAACTGGGCATCATAAGTAAGTCTTCCTGGGGGAAAAAAACCGTTTAAAAAAAAAAAAAAACGTTATCAGTACAAATTTAAGTTCAGGTGTAGTTGTGATACGATTTTCAAAGTGGTTGCCAAGGCGTACATACTTGACTTAAGATCAGCATAAATTTCACTTAGGTCAACGAAACATCATAAGAAGACATTTCAGTGAAAACCACACGCTGATATGGCCATCCGTGAAGAAGCAGCAGCCATACAAGATTTTCAAGATGGCCGCTGTAGTGGCCATAATGGGTCCCACTACCATTTTCCGTTTTTACAAACCAGACATCATTAGAAGTCTGTTAGTGAAAACACCATTTTGATATTAACATCCATCGAGGAAAATCAGCGATAACAAGATTTGTAAAATGATAGCTGTGATGACTATATCGGACATCAAAGCGCCAGGCTTTCATTTAGGTCTAAGTAGACATTATAAAAAGTCCTTTAGTGAAAATCCAATGCTGATTTGATTTTAAAGATGGCCGCTTTGGCGGCCATACTGGACTCCAGCTTAACACCTTTCTCAGTCAGGACTAACTAGACATCGCAAAAAGTATTTTAGTGAACATTCCATGTTGATTTGACCATCCGTCCTAGAGAAGTAGTAATAACAAGATTCTAAAAATGACTAGCGTGTCGGTCATATTGAACATCAGATCGGCAACATTGTCATTAAGGTCCAAGCAGACATCATAATTAGTCTTTTTGTGAAAACCCCATTTTGATATGACCATCCATTCAGGAGTAGTAGAGATTAAAGGATTTTCACGAGTGTCGCTGTTGCAGTCATATTAGATATCAAGCAGCAGCATCTTCATTTAAGACCAACTAGACCCTGGGATAAAATCAGAGTCAAGATAAATTGGCAATCCTCCAAGGAGTTTGGGAAGGGTAGCGATAAAATAAAAACAAATGTGTGCTAACAGATGGACGGACGATGTACGGCAATGGACCATCCTATAAGCTATTCTGGTCGATGAAACGTACCTAAAAAAAGTCCTGTAGTTTCGTACTTTTTGTCCTGTCTAGCTGTCATATATATATATATATATATATATATATATATATATATATATATATATATATATATATATATATATATATATATGCTTCAGTATATATTTTAATATATTTGCCACTAAATGTGCAATAATTTGAAAGATAAATATATTAAATTACCTGTCCATATTAATACCTATCAACTAAGCGTTTGTGTATACCAAGATAAAAGTCAGTTATAAAAGCTATGATTACTTTGTTGACAGAAGAAGAAAAAGAAAAGAGATCCCTATCAGACGTTATCACTTACCGATAAGAAAACAAGCGAAGAAGGTAGACATCATCTGTAGAAAAATTGGCTTAGCTTCTCTAATGCTAAAGTTATTATCACCTCTGGCAACACTGAAAACATGTAAGAAACTCCTTAAATAGTGCTCATAATACAATCCCCGGACAGCTTACAATAGTGTTGGTCCAATGAGAAAGTTGTTGATAAAGGTTAAGCGCCATATGGCAGTCAGTATATTTGGTGGTAGAAGAACCCGGGAAAACCCCAGAAAGAGCGACCAACCCACAGGAAGTTACAGGCAAGCTTTCTCACATTCCCGCGTTGACCGAGGCATAGGCTCGAACCCAGGCCTACAAAGGTAATATGTTATTGATTTGTAAGGGCGAGCGCTTTTTATTCCACTTGCCCCGGAGACAACCCAATGAAACAACGTACGAGTTGAAATTTCATTGTCGCATGTAGAGACTTTCAATTTCGCATGATGAATCAAACCGTTTGTTTTAAAAGTTCCGATTTCTATGTACAGGTTTCAGATTTTGTTTGTTGAATTACTCATCTGTGGTTAAAAGTCCTTCTCTCTAAAGTTTACATTTTATCTGAACTACAGTGGTAATTGACAGTTTGCCAGGATTGGTAATTGTTATTTATAATGGAATGATATGTTCGTGTTAACAGTTACATTACTCAATGAGACAGCAAACACAAGTAGTATAAATTATTAAGATGCATTATGTGTTTACATAGTGACATTTATGCATTGACAGTTGTTTGTTTGTTTCTTTGATTAGCATTTTTACTGCAGACATGTAGCATGATGTCCCCCCCCCCCAGTAACATTATCCTGACACCATACCTAACACTAACCTCTAAATGCCGAGCGCTAAGCGAGGCAGCGTTTACTATCATTTCTGTAAGTCTCTGGTATGACTAGGCCGGGGATCGAACCCACGACCTCCCGCTTTCGCGGCGGACGCTCTAACTACTAGGCTACATGAGCGGTTCATTCACAGTTGAAGAATTACAATGGCCGTGTATAGTTTTAAATATGGAAATTGACAGTTTATTGTTGTTTTTCATGATGAGTGATGAGCCGTATTAAAAAAAATACAAAATTTAAAAAAAAAAAAAAAAAAACACAAAACAAACAATCGCAAACACTACATTAAAGTGTAATTCAATAGTAAAAAGCTAAATAGTTAGCATGATTAAATATAACTTTCAACACAAACAATTTCATTCAACGCGTGAAATTCAAGTTCTAAATAAATTTCAACCACCGTTGTGTTTGCTTGTTTGTTTGATTAGGATTTTTTAACGTAGCTTTAACAATTTTTCAGTCATATCGCTACGATGTCTGCAGCGAGACAGTTTATAGTGATGTCTAGCACTGGGGCATCATGACGCAGACATGTAGCATGATGTCCCACCCAGTCACATTATCCTGACACCAGGCCGACCCGTCCTAACACTAACCTCTTAATGATGAGCGCCACGCAAGGCAGCTGTTAGTATCATTTTTATAAGTCTTTGAAATGACTCGGCCGGGGATCTAACCCACGACCTCCCGCTTCTACAGCGGACGCTCTAACCCCTAGGCCACCGGAGCGGATCACTGACAGTTGTAGAATTACAATTCTCAGGTCGAGAATAGCTATAAATTTAATCGCTGTCGTTTGTTCTCGTGAAATGGTCGAGTAAAGTTTTAAATATGGAAAATGACAGTTTATTGTTTGTTTTTTATGATTGATGAACATTATTAAAAAAATAATTTTCTTTTTATAAACCAGGAAAAAACAAAAAAACAAACAATCGCAAACACTACATTAGAAGTGTGCAATTCAATAGTAAAAAGATAAACAGCGGGCAAGATTAAATATAACTTTCAACACAAACAATTTGATAGAACGTGTGAAATTCAAGTTCTAATTAAATTTAAACCACCGTTGTGTAATTCAACAGATAAGTTCAAAAAACACAAGAGAGGAAATAGAACTTTCTACCACCACTTAACTATCCAACAGATAAAATGTAAAACCTCCACAAATAAAATGGAACTTCCAATACAAAATATTTGTATTCAAATTGTGAAAATGATATTCTCGACATGCAACATTTAAATTTCATATGAAACTGAAACTTTCTCATTGGAAAGAAAACGTACCGGATACGGATACTCCATAACAGAACAAGATAGTCTTTTCTGGTTGGAACTAAAAAATAGTGCTGCTTGTTTGTAACTAACATAATTAATCAAGGTTTTACCATGAGTTAAGTTATATATATATATATATATATATATATATATATATATATATATATATATATATATATATATATATATATATATATATATATATATATATATATACCTACTGACTTAGAGTAGATATATACAAATATAAACATATACACGGTCAACTATGGTATTATTGCAGAAAGGATATAATTGTGAGAAAATACATCTTTTTGGTTTTCATACATGTATTAATCGGAATAAAAATTTTGATAATTCCATGAAGGTTTGCACTGCCATAAACATTCGCGTATGAATTTTATCAGAATATACGGAAATGCGTTATAACAATTGTCTCCGTTGTAGTTCGATATTATAATGTGACCTCTTAGGGCTGTATATTCTCAAATTTATTAGAACATTTTCAGCTGTTTGGTAATGTCCGTGCACATTTGTGACTACCTACTGTGGGTACAAGATTTAGAAATCAATCTTTATTTAAACTACAACATATTTGGCTCACAAACGTAAAGTATGGACTTAAAAGACATAATTGCCGGTATAATAATAAGCAATTCCAACTTTATATCGATTTAATAGTTCTACATAAAGACAGCCAAACTTAAAGTCACTGGTTAGTTGATGTCGTATAGTATACACAAAAATAAGGTAGAAAGTTGCATGATGAACCTAAGAGCGTCCATTCAACCATGAATGTGACATTTTTTTTTCTTTCAGTGCATTTTTCGTAATGTTACGATAACAAATTTGTTTAAATGGTTTATTTTGTTGGCAGTTGATTACATCTGAAATCAATTACAATGTACAGTTTCTGTTGTACTTGACGTCATCATTACTTGGGTACATACGATCTAAGCTGACCCTGATTCTATGAAAGTACGCCAATTTAGTCATGAAATCGCTGTGAACACAGCTCACATTGAATAGTGCCATGTTAAGATGCATTTTAAAACAATGGCATTAAAAATGATCAATGATATTTGAATATTTAAGTTTTTAAAGTCAAAGAATCTATCAGACCAATTTTTTCTAGACTGTTCTTGCAACTATTAGACGTATTTCCACATTTGTTTCTTGAAATATACTCTAGTCTAAAGCGTGCGGTCATATATCTGAAAATCCATGTATGATTTAAACACCAAAATATAAAATTGATCAAAACAAGCATACTCTTTGTACAAGCTTACCTCTTTAGTGTCAAGCGTGATTCCTTTTGCTTCATCAATACAGCAGAAAATGGGCTTAATAATAACAAGGGACAAAGGACGGAAGTTAATCGTTGCCTAATAAACTGAAGTTTGAGCGTGCGTTAATTGTTGTGTTTGCGCCTGTGTAGGAAGCGGAAGACGTATGGTAGTAAACATTCTGCATTTGTAATGATCAGTTTAATAACATTCTCTTAAATAATATGGAAAATTCGTTTCAGCTAAATTAGGGCATCAAGATGACCATATGAATTATAGAAACATTACTTACAAATACCTGCATTTAAGAAAACAGACTCGCATTTAATATTAAAATAAGTAAAATGAACATTAAACAAGCTTGCCAACATTTTGAGTGTTATCTTTCTGTAGTTTTACCTTCAGTTCACAATAGTTTTAATGAACAGACCCAATCTAAACAAATAAAATAAATATCTAAAAAGGACGTAAAAATGTATACAAAAATCCTAAATAAAATCAGGCATCAGGTCGAGCCTGTATGTAATATTTGCCTTAAAAACATTACAAAGCAGTAACGTTCAACATTGCTCGTTTCAATTTATATTTCAGTGTATCATCCATGCGCATATTTACAGCACACATTATGTAAATTCTTTCGAGTACATGCGTGTTTGTTTGTGTTTGTGTTTTGTTCTAGTTTCGTCATTTTTGTGTTTTTGCCCTTGAAAATGGATTATTTTTGTCAGTTTTATATATATATATATATATATATATATATATATATATATATATATATATATATATATATATATACATACCTCCAAACACAGGACAAAAGGAGATAATGTAAATATTTATTTGCGTATAACGCGAGAAAGGACGCAGTTTATAACAAAACTAATTGTTAATGAGAATCTTAAAACAGTCATGGCCGGAAACGATCAAGTGTTCAGAGGGAATGGGGGAGGGTGTCCAAAATTTTAAAAGGGCTGACTTTCCTCGAAAGGGCACCTAAGTAAAAGCTTATGCGTCTATTTACTCAAAGTGTGCACATTACCCAATAAACATGCGCAAGAATGGTCAAGTTTCAAGTGATTGTACGTTTGTGGGTATATATTTTTATTAACCTAAGGGTGGCCAGAAATTCCGACCTTCCTCCATCCAGCCCTGAAGCGAAACATCTGCTTTTATGATTTTGGTGGGAGGATACAGATATATCTTGGTGAGGAGGGAATTTTACATTTTAAGCGTCTCCGTGACATAAGTTTAGCTATCTAATTGTAAGTTTAGCCGTGCTAATTGTTTTTGGTTGATTTTTGTTTTGTTTATTGTTTGGTTCGTTTTGGCACGCAGCCACCTCCCAAGATGTCATAATGGCCTTATTACACATACGATCAAGAGCATTACAAAACTATGTGAGTAAAACATGAACATTATTCATATGAAGTAGACGTAAAAGATTTTGCTAGCCGCAAAGTAAACTTAGTCATACTAATTTATGACCTGGATCGGAAATTCGATTGAAAAGATTTTGCAAGCCACTAGCGACTAAGTATATAATCATGTTAAGGAATGACGACGATCGAAAATTTTAATTTATTGTAACGAATACCTAATAACTTAGTCTGGAGAATACACTTACCTCAATAATTTCCACACGGGCCAAAGGAAGGTTTATTAGGATTATGGATGAGTGTGGGTGGAAGCCATATTCAAGATGTGGGGTGGGTGTGAGTGGGGTTTCATCTTATTTTCCCCACAAAGTTACTACTGTATATTTAAATTTGTTTAACCTATTCATGTACTAAGTCTGAAAACTGTGTACCCATAAATGAACTCTGTTTGGCTGTTAATCGTTATAAAAATACATCCGTTCGAAAAAAAATTATTTTACCTTACCTTTGCATATATAATTCACCTTTGAGGGTGTGTTTCTATCTGTCTGAAATATACATGTATGAAACAATTTTGGAGGAGATAAACGTTATTTGATTGTTTCTGTTAACAAGAAAATCTGGTGCTGCCTATAATCAAGTCTTCTACAACACAAGCAATATTTCACTACCTTCCTATTCAAACGTTGGGGACCGTTAAGTATCGTGTCATAAAACTGCGACGTTACTATTGTTGTAAATCATGAACTGTGTTCTCCGTGCGGTATATTTGTTACGGTAAAGTACACGAGTCAGTCAAGGGTTGGCTACATGAATGCAGTGCAGAATTTTGTAAGGTGAGTAGAAAATAGATCTTACTTGAATCAGCTACATCTCATTCTGGTCCTTAGGATCTGAACTTAATGAGTACGGATATAAATATTTCTGATTGGACGTCAACTTCCGGTGTATTATACAATGCAAAGGGAGGTACTTCAAGTCAGCTACGTCCCTTGTCGTTGGCATCGGATGGGGTTGCTTCCCCTTTCGCAGGATGCAGCTATTGCTGTTTCTTTTCGGTATTACCGGCACAAATACACCGTGACGTGCTCTTAAAACTCACATATTTCAACTCCAGAACCAAACTTAAAGAACTAATAATATTTTCTACCTTCAATATTTTCAGCATGCTTTTCTGTTTTCTAATTTCATGTTTTTTTTTCTGTAGTCATATCATTTAATATGTTGTAAAGCGCTTAGAGCTTCTAAAGATTATGCGCCATACAAAGTCATTATTATCATTATTAATTATTATTATTTATTATTATTATTATTATTATTATTGCTGTTGTTGTTGCTGATATTATTATTATTATTATTATTATTATTATTATTATTATTGTTGTTGTTGTTGTTTGTGTTGCTGTTCGGTTGTTATTGTATATCTGTTTAAACATAAACGTATATAAACACACACACACACAGACAGATATATATATATATATATATATATATATATATATATATATATATATATATATTCCGGTACATACATACATACATACATACATACATACATACATACATACATACATACATACATACATACATACATACATACATACATACGTTCGTAAATACGTGCGTAGGTACGTGCGTGCGTGTGTGTGTACGTTTGCACACATGGGTGGACGGATGGATGATAAAATCATTATAAATGTGGGAATACGATAATATTATATGCAATATATATACATGTACAACGTCTCTCTCTCTCTCTCTCTCTCTCTCTCTCTCTCTCTCTCTCTCTCTCTCTCTCTCTCTCTCTCTCTCTCTCTCTGACTTTACAAAACGACAACTTTGATTGAAAACTTAAAAAGACCTCAGCATTATCATTGCATTAGTTCTTGTATACATTAGACCAGTTATATTTTAATGGACTGTCAATATGATGAAACTGATTAACATCTAGGCATATACAAGCTATCCGCCAACCGCAGCATCTATATTTTGTTAAATATATTTCCCTGTCGTGTGCTCTGAATCAATTGGTTCGCTGTATCCGGAATGCACTGAAAACAAAGATAAAGCGAGAACAGTGTTTGGTTAGAATATGTAATTGCACATTTTACGTTGCCTCGTCATCTGCTAATAACCCAGCATAGAAAGTATGTTAATTAACTTGATAATAGAGAAAACGTATAATGGCGACTGTGTTAGTACATTTTACAGGCTGTTAAGATTTTATTTAAACCGTGAATAACATGCTACGTGTAAGACACGTTGATGGACTGGCTAAGAAATCCGACGGTATTTAAAATGCAAATATAAAATTTTATGTATATATATATATATATATATATATATATATATATATATATATATATATATATATATATATATATATATATATATATATATATATATATATATATATATACATACATACATACATACATACATACATACATACATACGTGTGTGTGTGTGTACGTTTGCACACATGGGTGGACAGATGGATGATAAAATCATATTATAAATGTGGGAATACGATAATATTGTATGCAATATATACATGTACAACTTCTCTCTCTCTCTCTCTCTCTCTCTCTCTCTCTCTCTCTCTCTCTCTCTCTCTCTCTCTCAACTCAGACACATATATACAAAGTAAAGTTTAATCTGGTAATTTTGGATCCACAACTATATCTCATACTTATGTTTCTTATTTTGTAAACAGTAAAACCAAGGCCCTCATTTTGGGATCCGTACTGTGAATGGAGTAATAAATAAAATAAAACTATTGTACTATCATTTGAATATCTCCGAAATAGTAGGTGGATATTATTCCAAAGGGATTTGAATATCTCTGCAATAGAAGGTGGATATCATTTCCGAAGGTATTTGAATAATATCTACAATAGTAGGTGGATATAATTCCAATGTGATTTGAATATCTCTGTAATAGAAGGTGGATATCACTCTAATGGTATTTGAAAAAATCTTCTAGTATGTGGATATCATTTCAATGGCATTTGAACATTTCTGCAATAGTAGATGGATATTACGCTATAGATGTTGAATATCTCTGCAATAGTAGGTGGGTATAATTCCAAGGGTACTTAAATATCTCTACAACAACAGATGGATACCATTCCAATGGTATTTTAAAATCTTTTCAATAATAGGTGGATATCATTCCAGTGGTATTCGAATATCCTTGCAATAGTAGGCAAATATCATTCCAATGGTTTTTGAACATCTTTGCAATAGTAGGTGGATATTACGCGTATGGTACTGAATATCTCTGCAATAGTGGGTGGATATCATTCCAATGATATTTTAACATCTCTACAATAGTAGATGGATATTAACGCTAATGGTATTTGAATATCTCTGCATTATTAGGTGAAGATCTATCCAATGGTATTTGAACATGTCTGCAATAGTAGATGGATATTATTCCAATCGTATTCGAATACCGTTGCAACATATATAAATACCGTTGCAGGAGTTATACAAATACATTTGCAAAGTTATATATTCGAGTTGAAAGAGCAAAACATATCAATGCATGAACAAATTGTATTATTGTAATAATAATTGGATAACGTTGCAACGATATTGTTTTCTGTCTTTGCATTGGTACCGATAGTCTCAACCATGTTGGTACACCATTTTTCTTAAAGAGTGGAAGCAGGTTCAATTTTTATTTCATGCAGCTTCCAGCTACAAGGATAGTTGGTAAGTATTTAATGGCATTTTAGGCAACTTATTGACTAGATAATACCAAAGAAATTGGAGCTGAGGGTTTTTCCCAATAAAACATGATCGGACCATGGTTCCGACGTTCTAACACTTAAGCTAGAAGAGGAAACAGGTCTATAAAAATTTCATTGCAAATGAGAAAGGCAGAAACATAACTAGCTTGATGAAAACTAAGGAAAACGGCAACTGGATTGAAACAAAAGTAACAACATTTGATTAGAATTACTAGATTATTATCACGCAATGGCTTTTCTTTAGATGAGTCTTTTTTTAATTTATTGGACCTTTCCACGTCTTTTTTTCAAAAACGGCATGATTTATCATTTTACACAGTAAAATGTAAGGCATACAATTCTAGGTTGGAATATTTTTAAAATTGCATTCTATCTTTGATCATGATTTTCACTAAAACTCACTTTTCAGTAATGTTATGGATAAGTCACAAATAATCTTAGTTGGCAAAAGTATTTCACTGGAATGATTGCATTTTCCTCGCATGTAAAATGTGAAACTTAAACTTCTCAAGCTTTTAAAAAGATTCAACTTTTTTTCTCCAAATAGGTCCTGTCATTTTTTGTCCATCATTCCATATTATTGAAGTTTCAAAGCTCCGAAAACTATACAAAATCCATTTAGTACGTTGTTTAAATACCAACTCATTCCTATATTCCGGTTGACAGTAACACCCATTTTTCTTATTGGAACAATGGCTGTAAATAAATTGGAAGATAAGAGTCTCTCTCTCTCTCTCTCTCTCTCTCTCTCTCTCTCTCTCTCTCTCTCTCTCTCTCTCTCTCTCTCTCTCTCTCTCTCTCAACTTCTTTAATATACTATCTCTTTTGTCACCTTTCATCTTTTTGCAAATCTCAGGTAATTGGATATATAACTGAATATTACAGTTTCATTTATCAATTATGTGCATCTTGCAATATATTATTTTTATTGTTATACGTGTGGATGAAATTACGAATTGACAGGGTTTAGCTAACTCGTTTCAAACAAAAGATGTTTTGAATTATTTTGAACAATTAGTGAATGAATGAGTGAATGAATTCGCGAAGAAAAGGAATGTTTTCTGTCGTTTTGAACTTGCAACACTCATAAATCGTATGCAAAAGAAAGAATGTAGTTATCTAATCATCCTTATTGTTTTAAATTTATGCAAGACTGGTAAATTAATGATCAAAACACAATTTGTACAGATACTTTCTTTAGTCTGTGTAAATATGCAAAGATTGTCAAGAATGACACATGTTGAATTTAAGACAAGTACATACATACATGCATCCATTCATGTTTCCATTCATGCATCCATGCATCCATCCATCCATCCATACCAACCTATCCTCCTACCTCCCTCCTTCCATACCTACCTACATACCTACCTACCTGCATACATACATACATACATACATACATACATACATACATACATACATACATACATACATACATACATACATACATACATACATACATACATACACTGGTAGATACACTTTGATTCGCATTAAAATCCCATTTCAATATTTGTCACTTAATTTTACGCAAACATATTTTATCCTTGGAGAATCGTATTATTATTGAATAGTTTGCCTTTGACCCCTCTTTGATTCAATTGTATTTCAAGCTCCAAATTTATTATATCATTTCTAAAGATAAAGGAATACATAATTTACCAAATTATACACGTCTCGTACTGGTGAGTAATCTGCATACATACTAAAACTGCACGTATTTACAATTAAGCCCAAAAACTGATTGATATATATATATATATATATATATATATATATATATATATATATATATATATATATATATATCTTATATGTAAGTAGTGAATAATATATTATAATTATTATTAATGTTGAAAAGAATAAAGAACAGAACCCGGTTACTATAGGAAATTTTATGATTCATAATAATAAAAAACTGACATGGTGCAATGTGCAGAACTGTAAAAAATAAATAAATAGATATATATGTATATAATTACCATATATTTTTGTCGTTTAGTTAATGCTGTTATGACATAAATACATATTTCATGAGATGAAAAGAAAATTCTGATCTTAATTAGCCCTTATATAAAATGGACATCTGTGTTTCGATATGTTTGTCAATAATACATACTATTAAGGACTTTTAATGCTTAGGTAACATTGGCCAATAAACTACAATCATGTCCTATGTTATTTAACAACTGGGACAACATCTATTGAGCCGGATTGCAAAACATTGTACTACCTAAGCGGTACGTCAGTAAATTCGTGCTCATAACTTAAGGGTCTTTTCAGTTGAATCGTCATCTTACGGAGTTTGCACATTATGCAATGAAAAATGCACACCGTGTAACAAAACGTACACATCACATAATGAAATCTGCACATCATATTAAGTCTTACCACATCATATAGTGACAAATGCATATAAGATATTAGTGAACGTACAGCATACAATAACAATAAGAGATGTGTTACATGCTTAGGCTCGAATAAGCAACAACACAGAAAGAGTGAAAACTAACAAGCTTGTAAAAGTTAATAATAAACTTATTAAGTACAAATGTTTTCATAAGAGAACATAAATAAACTTACGGTTTTAGAGAATCAAGTCCAAAAATAATCCAATATAGAATTCACAAAAATAATCCACTAATGGAATTGCAAGAGTCCTGATAAATAAATGTCCTAATAGTTCCCGGTTCGAATCTTGACGATGTAATCCAATATGGACAACGATGTCACGTGGTTTAGTTAGTTCTTGTTTTTAATAATAATACAAATGAAAATCTATGAGCACATATTCTTATCCAGATAAATAAACTAATTTCTCTTGCTCCAACGAATTGACACAATTTCCAATATAACTCAAAACACAACTATTAATTTAAAGCCCAGATATTCTACTGATATTCTACAGATATTCTCTCCCAAACAATAATTTAATTACCTGGTTTTTTTTACGTAAACAAGGGATCACGTGATTTTCCAGAAGATCACAGAAAGAACTACGATCATAAAAACACGTACGCATGGAATGATCTAGATGAAAATCAGCCACCTCTCACCCTCCAGAACTAAAAATAAAAAGATGTCCTTGGAAAACAACCAATCATTTCTAAGGCCTGTTTATCACTCTGAAGCAAGGTCAGCAAATGATGCCAACACTCGTTGTTTACAAGAAAAGCAAAGGTCATAGAGATGTTCTAGAATAATCTCCCAATTAATGAATTTTAAACCCAAAATGACAAATTTGGATCTGACAATTAAATATAAATAAATTATTTAAATCAAATATACGTAACACCTTCCCCCATAAAATAAAAAGAAAGGCTTATATGATAAAACCTTCTTTT
Organism: Unio pictorum; assembly: GCA_030141615.1. Lineage (NCBI taxonomy): Eukaryota > Metazoa > Mollusca > Bivalvia > Unionida > Unionidae > Unio > Unio pictorum. The sequence continues at coordinate 2,002,165 of JARLTB010000147.1, read as the reverse complement.
TATTACAAACCAATTTACATCTGAGGTTAAAAGAACTAGTATAAATTACACAGTATAATAAATTGTTATACACGGGAAAGAGCGTCTGCAATTATATTATCTTTTCCCTTTATGTGCCGGATGTCAAGATTATATTCCTGCAATAACAAACTCCATCTTAGTAATCTTTGATTTTTATTTTTCATCTTGCCGATGAAAGTAAGGGGGTTGTGTTCACTAAAAACTATAATCGAAGAAGGAGCTGAACTTAGATAAACTTCAAAATGTTGCAAAGTCAAAATCAATGCCAAACATTCCTTCTCGATAGTTGAATAATTTCTCTGGTGCTTATTCAATTTCTTCGAAAAATAGCACACTGGATGTTCAATTTCATTTTTGTCCTCTTGAATTAAAACTGTTCCAACCCCAACATAACTCGCATCGACAGATAATTTGAAAGAGTGACCAAAATTTGGAGCTGCAAGAACTGGTGCCGTTTCACGTATGGCTTTCAACTTATCAAAAGCCTCCTAACATTTTTCAGTCCAACAGAACCTGTTATTCTTTTTCAATAAATTTGTCAGGGGTTCTGCAATTATAAAAAAAATTTGAACAAAATTTATGATAATATCCAGCCAAACCTAAAAACCGCATCAGTTGTTTTCTGTTTTCAGGCAGAGAATTTAGAAATAGCCGCAACCTTAGTATCTATTGGTTTAACCTGTCCATGTCCGACAATATGTCCTAAGAAAGTCACACTAGCACGGCAGAACTCACTTTTAGGTAAATTAATTGTCAAACATGCATCAGTGAGTCTGTCAAAGAATTTTCGAATTGTTGCTAGATGTTCTATCCAGGTGTCGTTGTAGATGATGACGTCGTCTATATAGGCATCACAGTTTTCTAGACCAGAGGTGATCATATTCATGAGACGTTGAAATGTACTTGGTAACCCTTTAAGGCATCACTTTATATTGGTAGAGTCCATCTGGAGTCACAAATGCCGAGATTTCATTTGCTCTTTCCGTTAGTGGAATCTGCCAAAATCCTTTCAAAAGGTCAAATGTGGTGACATACTTGGCATTCCCAATTTTATCAATACAATCATCAATTTTTGGTAATGGGAATGAATCTGTTTTTGTCACACTGCTCACCTTCCTACAATCAGTGTACATACGGAAATTTTTATCTGGTTTTGGAACAAGTATGCATGGTGAACTCCAATCACTTTTACTGAGCTCGATAAAATCATTCTCCAACAGATATTGAATTTCCTTTTTTAAGTATTCCTGTTTGAGTGGATCCTCCTGTATGGATGTTGTTTAACAGGTTTGGAATTTTCAATTTCAACGCCATGAAAAATTGTGTTTGTCCTTGTATGAATATCTGGAAATAAGTGCTCATATTCAACTAATAATTGTTCAATTCATTTCTTTCTTGCACTTGCAAATGTGAAAGTTTCTGGTCTAGATTTTTCATAATTTCTGAATTACAAAGATTCGTCATTTCAATATCAGTCATCATTTCAATATCAGTAGAATCTGATGATATTCCTTCATTGAGTGCGACAGGTACAACTAAATTAATTACATGTTTAACATGGTATCTCTTTCAATATACTCCTTTAGCATGTTTATATGGCAGAGTTGTTTTTGTTTGCGCCTCCCAGGAGTATTTATGATGTAATTTAAGTCACTAATTTTCTTGTCAACTGTGTAGGGACCATACTATTTGGCCTGAAGAGGATTTTGTAACATTGGTAGGAGAGCCAGGACTCTATCACCAGGCTGAAAACTCCTTTCCTTCGAATTTTTATCATATGTTGATTTCATTTTAGATTGAGCAGAGTGCAGATTTGCTCTTGCGACCTCACAAGCCTTTGACAACTTATATCTAAAGTCAGAAACATATTCAAGAAGATTGATTTCAGTATCTTCATTGGAAAGAAGGTTCTCTTTCAATAACTTCAATGGTCCACGCACAGTATGTCCAAAACCCAGTTCAAAGGGACTGAAGCCTAGAGATTCTTGAACTGATTCTCTATCAGCAAACAATAGTAAATGAATGCCATCATCTCAATCTTTATTTGTATCAAAACAATATGATCGAATTATATTTTTCAAAGTCTGATGAAATCTTTCTAATGCCCCTTGGCTCGCAAGATGATAGGCAGAAGATTTGAATTGCTGAATGCCTCATTCATAAATAACTTGCTGGAAAATTCCAGACATGAAGTTTGAACCTTGATCAGGCTGAACAGATTTGGGAAGGCCATACTGAGTAATACAACTTTATCAAAGCTTTTACTATTGTTTTAGATTTTATGTTCTTCAACGAAATAGCCTCTGGAAACCTTGTTGACGCACACATAATGGTCAGCAGGTATTGGTTACCTGACTTGGTCTTAGGTAAGGGACCTACACAGTCTACCATAATTCTATTAAATGGTTCGTCAAAGGCAGGAATAGGTTGCAGATGAGCCTTAGGTATCTTCTGATTGGGTTTACCTACCATTTGACAAGTATGACAAGATCTATAGTATTTGATAACATCACCCTTGATTTTTGGCCAATAGAAGTGAGTCAAGATCTTGTGATAAGTTTTATTAATCACTAAATAACCGGCCAAAGGAGTTTCATGGGCCAGATTAAGAATTTCCTGTTTGTAAGGTTTTGGAACTACTTTTTGATAGTTCACTGACCACTCATCATCAGCAGGTACCTCGGGAGGTCTCCATTTTCTCATACGAATTCCATTGTTAATGAAATAACAGACAGGAAATTCAGTGGCTTCAGTCTCATTTATGGCCCTTTGAAACAATTAGGAGATCTCAGGATCTTTTTCCTGTTCGATGACAAGTGACTGTCGTTTATCACCCTGATTAGAATAAAGAGAATGAGTTGTTAAAAGAGGATCACTATCATCACTGCTTTCTGACTGATCCAAATGAACCTCATCAAGAGCCTGACCTATACACATGTCAGGTAAAGGAATACTGCCTGCTTCGACTTGATTCTCAAGAGCTTTCATTGCCATAGCTCTGGTAACTGCACAAGCTTGAAACATCTCAAGGAATTCTTTTTCAATTGGATCAACTTTCTGATCCAAATTAGGCTTGTCAGTTACATGTGGATTAACCACAACCTTGTCTCCAGCTAAGTCGTTGACTAGCAATAAATGGATGCCCTCTACGGGTAAAACCGAGACTGTTCCGATTGTCACAGGTCCTGACACTAAGTCTGATGACAAATGTACACAACGGAGAGGAACATTAACAAAACCGCACTCTACTCCCTGAATAAGAACACTTTCATTAGAAGAAGACTTCTCAGAAAAAGGCAAATTACCTGATAATAAAAGACTCTAAGAAGCTCCTGTGTCCCTTAAAATTTAATAGGGGTGGGATTGGTTGAATCACCCAAGAGTGATATAGAACCCTTCGATATGAATAGTTCATAATTCTCCATATCAAAATCAGACTGAGATTTTTTAAACCCAACAAATGTATTGCTTTCAATACATGACCGTGACCTTGACCTCTTAGAAATAAGTGCATTTGGAACAGGTCTGTCTTGATTCTGATGCCTATTTTTCAATTTGTAGCAATCAGAAATAACGTGTCCTTTTTTCTTGCGATAGGTACACGTCGGAAGAGACAAGGATTTAGAATCAAACTTCTCTCAAGTTTGATTTTTGAAAGTTGTGCTAGTTTGAATTTTAGAAGGGCTTGAATTAGGCGGAAATACTTTTCTGCCAGACGATTGTTGAGTAGAAGTCTTATTAATAAAAGGAACTTTATGTGTCAAAGAATATTCGTCAGCAGTTCGAGCAGCTTTTTCCAAGGTTTAAATCCTATGTTCATCGAGATAAGTTTTAACGTCACTATGGACACAGTTTTTGAACTCTTCAATTAATATCATTTGCTTGAGATTTTGATAATCTTGTTCGACTTTCTTGGCTAAGCACCATCTATCAAACAACTGCTCTTTTCCTCTAGCAAATTCGACATGAGTTTGTCCAGCTTCTTTTCTGTAATTTCTGAATTTTTGTCGATAAGCTTCAGGGACTAATTCATAACCCCTTAAAATGCATTATTTAACCACATCATAGTCACCACTTGCTGAAGAGACATTGAAATCTAAATCTCACTAGCCTTTCCAGTCAGTACACATTGCAATGATCCCTTGGCCACTTTATATTTTCTGCAACCTTTTCAAAATGAATGAAGTATTTGTCTACTTCTTTTTCTCTGAAAGGGGGCACTAATCTAATATTCCTTGCTAAATCAAAATTTAAATTTGGATTTGAAGTATGATGATTTTCACTTGCCAGCTCTAATTCTTTCATTTTAATTTCATATTGTAATTGTTATTCTTTCTCCCTTTCCTGAAATTCCAGTTTCTTCAACTCTAATTCCCTCTCTCTCCTCTTTTTCATATTGTAATTGTCTTTCTTTCTCCTCTCTCTCTATCAATCCGCATCTGCTCTTTTTGTAATTCAATTTGCTTTTCTTTCTCCTCTCTCTCTCTCTATCAATCCGCATCTGCACGTTTTGTAATTTAATTTGCTATTTTTTCTCCTCTCTATCAATCCGCATCTGCTCTTTTTGTAATTCAATTTGCATTTCTTTCTCCTTTTCCTGTCTCTCTCTCTCTCTCTCTCCCTTTCCTGTCTCTCGTTGTCCCTTTCCTGAAATTCCAGCTTCTTCAACTCTAATTCCATCTTGAATTATAATTCTAATTCTTTTAGTTTAATGTCAGAGTCTGATGTAGATTTACTGACCGAAATCAAAGCACTTTGTTCCAAAACATCCTGTTCTACCAAATATTGAACCAAAATTTTGTTGATATCTTGTTTCATTAAAGAAGCCTTGACTTCAGAAAGATCATATTTTCTGGCAAGTTGAATCAACTCATCTGTTTTGAAAAGATCTAATTGCTCCTGGATAGGATTAGAAACAAATATTTCTACCTTAGATGTCATTTTAATACAAGCCTGTCAGTCTCACTAAAGATTTAAAATGTTCAAAAACTAGGGGAATTCAAATTGAAAACAAAAGTTTTCTGAGAAAAATTCTAGCCAAATTCCAATTTATCTCAATCCCGGACGCTAGCTCCCATTTCTATGTTACGTGCTTAGGCCCGAATAAGCAGCAACACAGAAAGAGTGAAAACTAACAAGCTTGTAATATTTTAACAATAAATTTATTATTAAGTACAAATGGTTTCATAAGAGAACATAATAAACTTACTGTTTTATAGAATCAAGTCCAAAAATAATCCAATACATAATTCACAAAAATAATCCACTAATGGAATCGCAAGAGTCCTGATAAATAAATGTCCTAATAGTTCCCGGTTCGAATCTTGACGATGTAATCCAATATGGACGACGATGTCACGTGATTTAGTTAGTTCTTGATTTTTATAATAATCCAAATGAAAATCTATGAGCACATATTCTTTTCCAGATAAAAAGAATAATTCCTCTTGCTCCAACGAATTGACACAATTTCCAATATAACTCAAAACACAACTATTAATTTAAAGCCCAGATATTCTACTGAACTGTTCTCTCCCAAACAATAATTTAATTACCTGTTTTCTACGTAAACAAGGGATCACGTGATTTCCCAGTAGGTCACAGAAAGAACGTACGATCATAAAAACACGTACGCATGGAATGATCTAGATGAAAATCAGCCACCTCTCACCCCACAGAACTAAAAATAAAAAGATGTCCTTGGAAAACAACCAATCATTTATAAGGCCTGTTTATCATTCTGAAGCAAGGTCAGAAAATGATGCCAACACTCGTTGTTTACAAGAAAAGCAAAGGTCATAGAGATGTTCTAGATTAATCTCCCAATTAATGAGATTTAAACCCAAAATGACAAATTTGGATCTGACAATTAAATATAAATACATTATTTAAATCAAATATACGTAACAGATGGAGAAAGAGAAATGCAAAACCTATAGTAACAACAGCACATACTATATTTAAAAGTGCACGCATATGATAAAATGTGTTACGGCTATTAGATTTAAAGTACTTTTTTTAATTGTTAAATCCAAATTTGTCATTTAGGGTTTAATATTCATTAATTGCGAGATTTTTTTCTAGAAAGTTCAGGCTGACCAACCTTTAACTGTAAACAAGTTTTTGACCTTGGCTTGGTTACCTCATTATCTGACCTTGCTTCAGATTGATAAATAGGCCTCTAAAACTATTGGTTAATTTCAAGGACAAAATTTTTTTTTAGTTCTTAGGGGTAGAAAATATCTAGAGTACGTGATTTTTAGTGAAGGCAGTCTCTTTCTGTGACCTTCCATGAACCTCTATCAATTTCTAGAAAATCACGTGATCACTTGTTTACTTGAGAAAAACAGTTATATAGACTGTTGTTTTGGATAGAAGAGTTCAGTAGAATCTCTGGGCTGTAAAGTTAATAGTTGTGTTTGAGTTATAATTATCTTGTTATGGACTTTGTGTCAATTCATTGAAGAAAGAAGAATTATCTGGAAAAGGACATGTGTTATGATTTTCATCTGGATGATATTAAAAACAAGAACTGCATCACGTGACATTGTCAGCCATTTTGGATTACATCGTCAAGATTCGAACCTGGAACTATTAGAACATTTATTAATCAGGATTTGCAATTCCATTAGTGGATCATTTTGTGAATTCTATATTTGGTGGATTTGATTCTCTAAAACCGTAAGTTTATTTATTTTATGAAAATAATTGTATTTAATAAAAATCATTGTTAAAGTTTTACCAGCTGGTTAGTTTTCACTCTTTCTGTGTTGCTGCTTATTCGAGCCTAAGCACGTAACATAGAAATTGGGATCTCGTCTTGGGATTTAAATAAATTAGAATTTAAATTTGAATTTCACCTAGTTTTTGAAAAATTTAAGTCTTTAGTGAGACTAACACGCTTGTATCAAAATGACATCTAAGGTAGAAATATTTCTTTCTAATCCTACCCAGGAGCAATTAGATCTTTCAAAAAAGACGAATTGGTTCAACTTGCCAGGAAATACGATCTTTCTGAAGTCAAGGCTTCTTTAACGAAACAAGATATCAAAAAGATTTTGGTCCAGTATTTGGTAGAACAGGATGTTTTGGAACAAAGTGCTTTGATTCCAGTCAGTAAGTCTACACCAGACTCTTACATTAAACTGAAGATATTAGAATTAAAATTCAAGATGGAATTAGAGTTGAAGAAGCTGGAATTTCAGAGAGAGAGAGTGAATTAGAGTTAAAAAAACTGGAATTTCAGGAAAAGGAGAAAGAAAGACAATTACAATTTGAAAAAGAGGAGAAAGACAGACAATTACAACTTGAAAAAGAGGAGAGAGAGACAAGAAAGGGACTAAGAAAGACAATTACAATCTGAATTAGAGTTTAAGAAACTGGAATTTCAGGAAAGGGAGAAAGAAAGACAATTACAATTTGAAAAAGAGGAGAAAGACAGACAATTACAACCTGAAAAAGAGGAGAGAGAGACAAGAAAGGGACTAAGAAAGACAATTACAATCTGAATTAGAGTTTAAGAAACTGGAATTTCAGGAAAGGGAGAAAGAAAGACAATTACAATTTGAAAAAGAGCAGAAAGAAAGACAATTACAATTTGAAAAAGAGGAGAGAGAGAGAGAGACAGACAGGAAAGGTTACAAGAAAACAAACTGAACGAGAGAGAGAGAAGGAAGAAAGGGAATATCAGTGTAAAATGAAAGAATTAGAGCTGGCAAGTGAGAATCACAATCATACTTCAAATCAAAATTTTGATTTAGCAAGGAATATTAGATTAGTGCCCCCTTTCAAAGAAAAAGAAGTAGACAAATATTTTGTTCTTTTTGAAAAAGTTGCAGAACATTTAAAGTGGCCAAGAGAGAATTGGACTCAGTTACTACAATGTGTACTTACTGGTAAGGCTAGCGAGATTTACACTTCACTGTCTGTTCATCAAAGTAGTGACTATGATGTAGTTAAAGAATGCATTTTAAGAGGTTATGAGTTAGTCCCTGAAGGTTATAGGCAAAAATTTAGAAATTACAGAAAAGAAGCTGGACAAACTCATATCGAATTTGCTAGACAAAAAGAGCAGTAGTTTGATAGATGGTTTTTAGCCAAGAAAGTCGAGCAAGATTATCAAAATCTCAAGCAAATTATATTAATTGAAGAGTTCATAAACTGTGTCCATAATGATGCTAAAACTTATCTTGATGAGCATCATATTGAAACCTTGGAAAATGCTGCTCGAGCTGCTGACGAATATTCTTTGACACATAAAGTTCCTTTTGTTAACAAGACTTCTACTCAACAATTTTCTGGCAGAAAAGAATTTCCACCTAATTCAAGCCCTTCTAAAACTCAAACTAACACAACGTTCAAAAATCAGACTTCAGAGAAGTTTGATTCTAGATCCTTGACTCTTCCGACGTGTAACTATTGCAAGAAAAAAGGACACGTTATTTCTGATTGCTACAAATTGAAAAATAGGCATCAGAATCAAGACAGACCTGTTCCAAATGCTCTTATTTACAAGAGGTCAAGGTCTCAGTCATGTATTGAAAGCAATACATTTGTTGGGTCTAATAAATCCCAGTCTGATTTTGATATGGAGAATTATGAACCATTCATATCGAAGGGTTCTATATCACTCTTGGGTGATTCAGCCAATCCCACCCCTATTAAAATTTTAAGGGACACAGGAGCTTCTCAGAGTCTTTTATTATCAGGTACTTTGCCTTTTTCTGAGAAGTCTTCTTCTAATGAAAGTGTTCTTATTCAGGGAGTAGAGTGCGGCTTTGGTAATGTTCCTCTCCATTGTGTAAATTTGTCATCAGACGTAGTGTCAGGACCTGTGACAATCGGAACAGTCTCAGTTTTACCTGTTGAGGGCATCCATTTATTGCTAGGCAACGACTTAGCTGGGGACAAGGTTGTGGTTAATCCACTTGTAACTGACAAGCCTAATTTGGATCAGAAAGTTGATCCAATTGAAAAAGAAATCCCTGATATATGTCAAGCTTGTACAGTTACCAGAGCTATGGCAAAGAAAGCTCTTGAGAATGAAGTTGAAAAGAGCAGTATTCCCTTCATTGACACATGCATGGGTCAGGTTTATGTTATTGAGGACAGTATTCCCTTATCTGACACCTCGGTGGCTCAGGTTTATGTTGTTGAAGACAGTATTCCTTCGACTGATACATGCGTGAGTCAGGCCTATGTTGAAAATGCCAGTATTCCTTTAGCTGACATGAGTAAAGGTCAGGTTTTCAATGAGGTCACATTTACTTCTGGTTTAGATCAATCAGAAAGTATTGATCATAGTGATCTTCTTTTAACAACTCATTCTCTTTATTCTAATCAGGGTGATGATCTTGAGAATGATGTTACAGAAGCCAGCATTCCTTCAACTGACACTTGTATAGGTCAGGTTTTTGATGAGATCACTTTTACTCTTGGTATAGATCAATCAGAAGGTATTGATCATAGTGATTCTCTTTTAATAACTCATTCTCTTAATCAGGGTGATAAACGACAGTCACTTGTCGTCAAGCAGGAAAAAGATCCTGAGATCTCCTGTTTGTTTCAAAGGGTCATAAATGAGACTGAAGTCACTGAAGTTCCTGTCTGTTATGTCATTAAAAATGGAAGTCTTATGAGAAAATGGAGACCTCCCGAGGTACCTGCTGGTGATGAATGGTCAGTGAACTATCAAATAGTAGTTCCAAAACCTTACAGACAGGAAATACTTAATCTGGCCCATGAAACTCCTCTGGCTGGTCATTTAGGGATTAATAAAACGTATCACAGGATCTTGACTCACTTTTATTGGCCAAAAATCAAGGGTGATGTTGTCAAATACTGTAGATCTTGTCATACTTGTCAAATGGTAGGAAAACCCAATCAGAAGATACGTAAGGCTCATCTGCAACCTATTCCTGCGTTTGATGAAACATTCAGTGGAATTATGGTAGATTGTGTAGATTCCTTACCCAAGACCAAGTCAAGTAATCAATTAAAGTTAAAAACAAAACTATGGTTTGAAAGAACTGAAAGGAAGAGAACTTTTGAGTCTGATAATGGAGTTTTGTTACTCTTGTTCATTCTTCTTACTTTTCTTCAGATTAGATATTACGGTCCTTACAAAGTTAAGAAGAAAATTAATTAGTTAAATTATAGTATTAGTGCTCCTGGGATCTAAATTAATTATAGGAGTACCAGTGTATTGAAAAAAATAGCCATGTTAAATATGTAATTAATTTAGTTGTACCTGTCCCACATGGTGAGGAACTATCATCGGATTCTACTGATATTGGAGCAATGAATTGTTGGAATTCAGAAATTATAAAAAAAAATCTAGACCAGAAACTTTCACATTTGCAAGTGCAAGCAAGAAATGAACTGAAATTTATTATTATATGAGCACTTATGTCCAGATATTCTTACAAGGACAAACAAAATTTTCATGACATTGAAAGTGAAAATTCCAAACAGCATCCATGCAGGATGAGTCCACTCAAACAGAAATACTTGAAAAAGGAAATTCAGTATTTGCTGGAGAATGATTTTATCAAGCCCAGTAAATGTGATTGGAGTTCACCATGCATACTTGTTCCAAAACCAGATAAAAACTTTACGTATGTGTACTGATTATAGGAAGGTGAACAGAGTGACAAAAACAGATTCATTCCCATTAACAAGAATTGACTATTATATTGATAAAATTGGGAATGCCAAGTACGTCACCAAATTTTAACCTTCTGAAAGGATTTTGGCAGATTCCACTACGGAAAGAGCAAAGGAAAACTCAACATTGTGACTCCAAAAGGACTCTACCAATATAAAGAAAGTCCATTTCAACGTCTCATAAAAATGTTCATCTCTGGTCTAGAGATTTGTGACGTCATCATCTACAACGACACCTGGAGAGAACATCTAGCAACAATTAGAAAATTCTTTGACAGACTCACTAATGCGTGCCCGATTGTTAATTTATTTAAAAGTGAGTTCTGCCCTGCTAGAGTGGCTTTCTTAGGACATTTAGTGGGACATGTACAAGTTAAAAGGTTGAGGCTATTTCTTGATAATATAATTGCAGACACTCTTTCCCATGTATAATAAATAATTTATTATACTGTGTAATTTAATACTAGTTCTTTTAACCTCAGATGTAAATTGGTTTGTGATAAAAAGAAAGTTTTATCATATAAACCTTTCTTTTTATTTTATGGGGGAAGGTGTTACGGCTATTGGATTTAAAAAAAAATTTTAATTGTTAAATCCAAATTTGTCATTTAGGGTTTAATATTCATTAATTGCGAGATTTTTTTCTAGAAAGTTCAGGCTGACCAACCTTTAACTGTAAACAAGTTTTTGACCATGGCTTGGTTACCTCATTATCTGACCTTGCTTCAGATTGATAAACAGGCCTCTAAAACTATTGGTTAATTTCAAGGACAAAATTTTATTTTTAGTTCTTAGGGGTAGAAAATATCTAGAGTACGTGATTTTTAGTGAAGGCAGTCTCTTTCTGTGACCTTCCATGAACCTCTATCAATTTCTAGAAAATCACGTGATCACTTGTTTACTTGAGAAAAACAGTTATATAGACTGTTGTTTTGGATAGAAGAGTTCAGTAGAATCTCTGGGCTGTAAAGTTAATAGTTGTGTTTGAGTTATAATTATCTTGTTATGGACTTTGTGTCAATTCATTGAAGAAAGAAGAATTATCTGGAAAAGGACATGTGTTATGATTTTCATCTGGATGATATTAAAAACAAGAACTGCATCACGTGACATTGTCAGCCATTTTGGATTACATCGTCAAGATTCGAACCTGGAACTATTAGAACATTTATTAATCAGGATTTGCAATTCCATTAGTGGATCATTTTGTGAATTCTATATTTGGTGGATTTGATTCTCTAAAACCGTAAGTTTATTTATTTTATGAAAATAATTGTATTTAATAAAAATCATTGTTAAAGTTTTACAAGCTTGTTAGTTTTCACTCTTTCTGTGTTGCTGCTTATTCGAGCCTAAGCACGTAACAAATGAATACCATTTATTTTAAGAAACGCACTTTATATATATTAAAAACAAATGTATTGCAGATAATAAGAATACACGTCATATCATAAGTAACGTATACAATATAATAATAAAGCGCAACATATAACAAGGAATGATTCAACCACAAGTATTCCAAATGGACCGCTTTAGGGAAATTTGGCGTTCTAAATATCAACCATTCTAACTTATACTCTGGAAAATTTATATGGCTATCTGGCATGTTCTGGTCGCTGTAACGGTAAAAACAGTGAATACAGAAAGTTACATCAATAAATGTAAATGATCCTATATTTATCAGTACAGAATTTTTTCTCTAAACGTTTGATTTGTTACAGCTTCTAGAAAAAGAAATATAAAAAGTACGCACACGTACATTTTACTTTACATCATTTCGTGCATGATATTTTTACACTTTTTAAGTAAACCCTCTTTAACGGATAGTAAATACATGTCGAGTACTTAAATACGTAATATCCGGATAGTAAATACATGTCGAGTACTTAAATACGTAATATCCGTTTAACCCTCTTTAACGGATAGTAAATACATGTCGAGTACTTAAATACGTAATATCCGTTTTTAAGTAAACCGTCTTTAACGGATAGTAAATACATGTCGAGTACTTAAATACGTAATATCCGTTTAACCCTCTTTAACGGATAGTAAATACATGTCGAGTACTTAAATACGTAATATCCGTTTTTAAGTAAACCCTCTTTAACGGATAGTAAATACATGTCGAGTACTTAAATACGTAATATCCGTTTTTAAGTAAACCCTCTTTAACGGATAGTAAATACATGTCGAGTACTTAAATACGTAATATCCGTTTATCTCTTGTACTATATTAAGGTCGCTAGGAGAAGTTGAGCAACAATACTAAATAGGCTCCGTCTGGGCTAAAACGAGAGTCGTTTTCAAAGTTTTATAACGATAAAATACACACAACTCCGGGGGGGGGGGCGGGGGGGGGGCGAGTAGCCTAGTGGTCTCTTCGTTACGGATCACTGCCATCTTACCTCTGTCTGCGTGGGTTCGAGTCTAAGATTCGGCTAATATAGTTATGTGAGAAAGCTTGCCAGTAGCTTCTCGTGGGTCGGTGGTTCTTCCCATGGGTTTTCCCGGGTTCTGGTAGGTGGGTCTTGCGGATGGACCACGCTTCTTTTCTTCTTCAATTTTAGTAGAGAGTCGTGGTCGCATGTGCAGTATGATTTTCCCGCTCCTCTCCTCTGCACTCTTTGACATCTTCCTGGTGAATATGAATGAATTTAATTGGAATGATGGCGCGAATATTACATAACACCTTATGCATCTTCTTTGCTGCTCGCATCCGCTATTTCACGTTGAAACAATGAACATTGCCAGGAAAATGGAACTAAAGCTTAACAATGAAACAACGCGTTGCCACAGATTGGGAATGCTAGCATGTCATGTTAGAATAGTAACGGTACTCAAGATGACCCGAATAACTACTTTATGTTATCCACTTTTTTATACTAAACGCAGCAAAGACGACGCATAAGGTGTCAGGCTTTTTGGAAATATGCGAAGGGACTGCAAAAACCCTCACACCCAGGATACCAATGCATACAAAACTGGATATATCTGAATGAAAATGGAGAAGGGTCAGTAAGCCAGAGGCGTCTGAGATGCAGCAAAATAGGAAAAACACCACAAATAGAAAATGCCTCGGGAATGTTGATCAGAGCGCCAAGAGCGCTATGAATGAACAGCCTACACGGGATAGCCCTCAAGCGTTGAAAACTTGGGTGATTCAAATTCAGAGCATCTCAAATGTAGAAGAGAGCATAAGAAGGGAAGCAACCCAAAACAAAGGCATGGAATCAGATAATTTCTAAAAGAGTAGCTCCCCTTTAAAAAGCCGCCGAAGGGTGCAATTATCTATTCAATCAAAACGCTTGTAAAACATAGTTTATATATTTCAATATTTCTCAATCAAAAAAAAAAAAAAGACTTCCTCAGACAGAAAGAAGACGGATGGGAAACATCCAATGTGACGGTGAAATACCATCTGATGTGATTTCCGCCGACCTTAATGGACGACGATGAACAAAATAATAGGATGGTGCGACATCGAAATCGGATAAGAAAGTGAACGAAGGAAAACAAACTGATAACGATGAAAGCGGACGGACAGGGCGTATAAAATACGAAAACCAGGAAACGAATCAATTCACAAACAAAACAGTGGAAAGGGAGAAGAAGCACAAAAAACGCTAAAAGAAAGTTGAGCAAACTGTCACAGCCAGATATTTCCGAGATGAATCTCAGAATCATACATTAATGTAAAAGCATTACAACGTGTGTAAGTAGAGCTACATGCTCAAAATCGATCAAATGGATGAAATCTAAACACGGATAGCCAGTATTAATGTTAACGGAAAAAATGTTAACGGAAAAAATGAAAGGAAACTAGAGGAAATATATAACCGGAAACGCATAACAGTGCTAGTACAAGAAACAATACTAGTGATGAACTGAAAACCATTTTAGAAGAGAAACTAAACGCGATAGTTTTAACTGAAGTGAAGGCAGGGATAGCGACGATTATAGCACTATAAAATATACCAAAGCAATGGAAGAAATTAAAGATGGGGGATTTTCTATGGCCGACACCTACATATACAGGACTGGCACATCTTAAACGTTCAAGTCCCTTCACAATACAACGCAAAGAAAAAAAATAATTTAAAGAATACATGTGATTATATAATCAACGTTATTTTATGGAAATAAATTGTATTGGGGAAATTTTTAAAAGGAAAGGGGGAACAAAGTTAGGGCTAAAAGCAGAAGACTGTCTTAAAAGAATGCTTTCGGAAACTTATTAATGGAAACCGCATAAAGGATGGTTATGGAAAACAACCTCTTAAGGACCTGATATATGTTTCAATATCGAGCTGGCCAAACAATCCGGTTGAACAGGTTTTACGTATTAAATGCAGGCATGCAATATGTCAAGGATTACAGTATATGTGCACACACAATATCATATCACTACATCCAGGCTCCTGGAAATTTAATAATAACATCTTAAAAGATGTGCAGTATCTAGATACAACATGAACTAAATAAAATTTATGGAGAAACAAAAAAACAAGTATCAGGCAAGAATTGAAAAATTTAAAAGTAATTTTAAAAAAAAAACATTAATAATGTAGAAAATGGTAATAAAATCTAATCAAACAAGGGAGGAATTACGTAAAGTGATAAACACAAGTACGACATAAAACGAGATTGAACAGACGGCAAATACGGAATTGGGGAGGAAGAAAACCAGGGGTAAAAATAAGGCGGGGAAATTCGGGGATATGAATGAAAACAAAAGCATTAAACAAAGGAATAAAATTTGACGAGGACAAGAGAAAAGTAGGAAAAAAAAATTGAAGGCAATGCTGTTTATACAAGGCGATCAGCAGTGTTGTGACTACAACAAAGCCTTATAAACCTCACAAAAAATGAACGCGGAAGAAATAAATACAGTTACAGGATGCAACGTTTGAACAAATAATAGCTAAACAAACAGATAAATCATTTGATGCGTACAAACAAGGTGAAGATATTGGGATAAAAGTTTAACACAAGGTGAATCACCTGACTCAGATGGCTTCTGTCCAGAGTTCTATGACCATACCGATTTTAGTGTTTCTATAAAAAGAATATATTTCTGCAAGCGGAAAGGTCTTCTTCAGTACTGGGGGAGATATTTATATTATATAAAGGGAAGAATGGAAATGAGTAACCAAAAATTGGAGACCATTCTTGTTACTAACCCAAATTTTAGGATTTTAAGCACAAGATTAGCAGGACAAGTTAAAAGAGTGATGTCAATAATCAAGTGTAGACCAGATTTGCGGGGAAGAGAGGGGGGATATAGAATATATTTTAGCCATACAAACTAAATCAACTTTTCAAATATACAAGGTTTAAAGGGAGCAATGATATGATTTGATCAAGAACAATTTGTTACTGAGAATTTCCGAAGATTGACCAAAATGCTGTACACACACACACACACACACACACACACACACACATCTACTCAAGGGTGCAGGTAAACGGTGCAACAAGTTAGGAATTTGTCAGATCAGACAGCGTTTCCCCCTGTATATCCTATTATACGTAACAGTAAAAGTGCTCATCTCCAAATTCAGAAATAACACTAACATAGTAAAACGTAATGTTTGGTGAAAGAAAAAATTGGGACCCATCGACTTGCGTTTCACCCACAAACAGTGTGATAAATATCTGCACCTATCTCATGTCCTGGAGAGATCACATCCTGCACAAAGCGTCATCTGAAAGTACATTTATTTCGAAGACTGCTATCTGGTCATACTTGTCTGAAAGGTATGCAATTCTTGTTCCATTTTCAATGATTTCTGTCTTTACTATGCACGAGTATAGCGGGTTAGACATGTCTATTATTTCCACCTCAGTGAATTTAATTTCTGCATTGAACATTACGGTGAGATTCCTGAATCCTACTTAGTGATCGTGTGTCATGCATTTAAATGCCATAAACAGACCGCTCCCGTGGCCTAGTGGTTATAGCTTACTCCCCGGATGCTGGAAGTCGTAGATTCAAACCCCGACCAAGTCATACCAAAGACTTCTAAAATTGTACTAACAGCTGCCTCCCTAGGCGCTCAGCATTACGAGGTTATTGTTAGAACTGATCGCCTGATGTCAGGATAATGTGATGAGGCCAGGATAATCTGACTGGGTGGGACATGGTGCTACATGTCTGTGGCATAATGCCCCAGTGCTAGACAGCACTTTTAGCTGCCACTGTGCCACACTGCAGTGATCGTAGCGATATTACTGAAACATTGTGAAAGCTACGTGAAATATCTAAATCACACACACACACACACACACACACACACACACACAATTTAACGATGCAAATCGCAGTTGAACGTCACATTGCAGTTATTGGCTGTCTGGAAAATTCGATAAATGCAATGCTGCAGTAGAACCCAGTAAACGTCACAGACGGAGTAAGCATACATTTCCTGCTCCTTGCTGCGCTAACATAGAAATATACGGTGATTCTGTCTTGAACACCTTCGAATAAACAGATTCATACCCACACCCACAGATGAGAGGAATTAAAAATACACATGATCATTATAGATGCACAGTCCTTCGGAGAAATCGTACAAGTAAAGCCAGTACGTGGATGGACAAATGCACTGAAACACCTACTAAAGAAAATACTGACGTACATACATTGCACATTATGAATAAAAAGATTTCTACCAAAGCTGGTAAATAAAATTCACAACATTTTTCGACTCTTCTTTTTTGTTGTTGCTGTACACGACTAAGTGTTCCTTTGTGACGTTCAATGACATTTGGGACACACTCGGTCGAAAAGGGCTTACACATTTGCATATACAGACCTAATTAGCTATATTTATGCAAAAAGACTTAACTACTGGTAGTGAACATTATTTGTTAAAATCTTGTTTCCAAAAAATTAATGAGAAAGAATATAAATACACAAAAATGTAAATATTCCAGAAAAAATATATTGATCAAAACTTAAAGATGATGTGTTGAAAGATGTTAGTTGTTATATCTCTACGCTCGATTTTTAATGATCATTTCTTGCACATGCACATACTTGCATTTCCAACAATGTTAAGAAAGACTACCGGCAACTGTATTGACGAAGCGCATTAAACCCTCATATCACTACTCAACGTCTCCGCTACAAAATCTAGTTCTCAGCTTTTCGCAGTTATTCACAATCCAGCTGCTTTTATTATTTTAGATAATCTGTTTTTATTCATATTGATTAAATAAATACGACGCTTACGACTTGAATATATTTCATATTTGGTTTACTACAATCACAGCTAAATTACGAACCAACAACAGATAATTCAAACATTTAATCTATTTACAGTTGATACAACTCGTTATGCTTTAACATTGTTACCGGCTGTATAATTGTTTTTTATCCTCCATTTCTATATTTTCCCATTCCTTTGGTCCGCTTGACTAAAGTTTTCCATCATTCATAAGTTTAAAGCAGTAGTTCCTAAGCTTTTCAAGTATTGTGCCATATCTACTACTTTCGGTAATCAAGCGGGACAGAATGTTATAAAATTATAAATGTTATCAATGTTTATTAAAATATAAAAGTCGTGTAATATGATTCTTCAATGTATAACTTTCAGCAATTCTAGAACTTTAAAATTTGTCAGTGTCAGTCCTACACAACAGTCATTTTCGGTTTAAAATTAAATGTTCATTTAACAATTTTAAATCAGAAAACCGATATTAATATAATTAATTTACAAGTGTAACTGTTCTTCACAACCAGTTACTGAAGGTCAGATGCCAGTTTATCAATCTCTGGGCACAGCTAGGTTATTGCCAGTGAGTCTGGAACGTTGCTTGTTTTGTTTTTAAAAATTGTCATTGCGGATAATGACTGCTCGCATCTATAAATCGAACCAAATCATCAAATATATCTCTGTGCGAATGAACGTGTTCAAATTGTTCGACAGGCAATAGTCGCCAGAACTAGATCATATGTTGCAGCAGGTAGCACCAGGAATTTGCATTTCAGTGAAGAATTCCATTTCAAATCAATGACTTCATGTTAAAGATTTTGCTGTAATTGGCAGATCTTGGCATCCGGAAATACGATCGGATTTATGGAGAGGGCAACATTATCCAACTCTGTTGTGAACCTTTGAAATTACGACTAAAAGATATCCAGAATCTTGTACTGTAACAGGTCAAATTTATTTTCCACCACAAGTGTCTTCAGAGTTGGAAACACATCTAAAGTCCATTTTGTCAGCTGTCTTATACAAAGGTGCAGTTTCATTTTAAATGTAGAAATACCATCCCACATATTTGTGAACAGTTTGTCTTTTCCCCGAAACCTCGCATTTAAAGAGTTTAAATGAGACGTCATGTCCACCAAAAATGACAGGTCATTAAGCCAGTCATCATTCTGCAGACATTCCTGTTCTGTAGGCAATTCATTTATTTCAGACAAAAACAGATATACACTATTTTTTAGTGTCCAGAAACGTACTTTCCTTTTAGACAGCCATATGACTTCGATGTGTATCAGTAGCCCACCTTATTCCTCGTTCAGGTCTGATAGAAAGTGTTTGAACTCACGCCTGTTCAGCGCCTTGCTTCGAATTTTGTTTACACATCTCAGAACAACATCTATGATATGTTTCAGATGTAATGCTTTTCTATGCAGTGCTTCTTGGTGAATGATGCAATGATATTTTAATATAGTGCGGTCAAGAAGCTGTTCCAATAATGCTAGACATACAGATATTTCTTTACCGGTTAAAGCTGGAGCGCTGTCGGTACATACACTATCCAATTTTGTCCATTCTATGTTGTTTTTCTCTACAAAGAACTTCATAGTTTCAAACAGATCAATTATTTTGGTTGTCGCATGCATCCATTCAATTCCTAGAAGTTCTTCAATGACTTATTATAGCTTATTGCTCGAACAGAAACTGCGACTTAAGCTGTGTCAGAAATGTCAGTGGATTCGTCCATTTCCAATGATTTTTTTTAAAAATAAATTTTGTGACATGTGTTGCTACTTGACAATGAACATCGCTGGCCAACTCTTCAACTTGCCTTGCCATATTATTACTAGAAAAGCAATCTTATCAAATTTTGTCTCACTTTTTATCGCCAAGCATTTTAGCAGCAATTTTAAGCGAAGGCTTTATTATATAGCTCGCATCGGTGAATGGCTTCATTTTGCTAGCCAACAGAGGAGCGAGTTCATACGACGCAACAACAGCATTCTTTCTCTGTTCTTTAGCCTTGGTGAAAAGTGACTGCTGACTCGGTCAGAGAACATTCTTTCTTAGCTATAAAAGCTTTTCTTAACTCCGAACCGACCGGATATTGAGCATTTATGTCGTGTATTGAAGTTCCAGATTGTATTTTTTAGTAACAGAAACACAAAATCAGCAGATTAAACAAAGTGGTTTACCCCTACGGCGAGGGCACAAACATAAATGTTTCCATCGCATCTCTGCGTTCAATTCATGACAAGCAACGTCCTCACATTTTCGCTTATTAGCATTGTTTGATTCTACGTTAGCCACGTTAATGCACATCGGCTTGAACAGTACATTTGTATTTGAAAAATCTAATTTCAACACCACACTGCAGACTACCAAACAGTTGTAACAGATGACATTATGGCGTTTTGCGCACTCTCATTGGTCGATAAGGCTGAGAAAAGGGAATTTCCAAACGTTTCGTTTGCTAACTCAACGAGCGCATTCGATAATTATATCCGAGCACAACAACCACGCCGACGAAGCTCTGAGTACTTGACCAAAACTACAGACTTCATCGACTTAGAGAAAAAAAAACATTTTATAGAATACTGTAGATCGTGAATTATTGCAACTTTCGTCTAGTTATTATTTATTTACTTAAATGTCAATACATTTTTGAAATTATTAAAATACATTATAGTAAATATAGAGGCCTCGCGGAACACTTTCCGAGAGCTGACGGACCATAAGTTGCCCGTGGGTCGTGGTTGGGGGCAACCTCTGCTCTAGAGATACACTCGTAATTGAGCCAGTATAAATTATCTTACTGCAAAAGCAGTTGGATAGGTGAAGCTAAATTCAGGTTTGGCGGAGCTTAATAATATTATCGTTGTTTTCGACGGAGTTGTATAAACGACGATCTGTTGCAGTAGTTCTTGCGACGACGACATTATTATTATTATTATTATTATTATTATTATTATTATTTTATAAATCAGACGTAGTCATTGCCCCGTTATAATTCTTATTCATAATTTGTGAACTAATTATTTGATATTATTCTGTCGTTAAGGCCTGATGATATCAGCGAATATTATTTGAAATATGCTAGAGTTACTTTGTGACATCTTATTATATACATCTGTAGTTTCTTCTGGCTATATGTAGATATATTTTGCAATGATATTAAGAACACCATCAATTGTTGCAGCTGAAACTCAAAATTGTTCAAATTACTGGTGCCGTTATTGTTGATAGTAATACACATGTTCCAGTGATAACAGCCAACACCGAATACACAATTATGTCAACGACATGTACACGTATGTGATATTTTTTTTTTTTGCGGTATACGCATCAACGCTATTTTTTTAGTTTGATCTGCCATTCACGCGCCTGATTGTATCTGTATTGTTTCACGTTAATTAGAGAGCTCATTATTAAAATAGGTGGTAGTTTAGCGATTAAATTCAATATACCAATAGTAAATCAAACCGAGTCGTTTTTCTTCAGGTTCCACTTCAAATGTTACTTCGTCGTTTTGATCTGGCAATCCAGGAGATTTTCTTAGTGGATAACGGCGTGGTATTGTGGTGGATATTTTAAATAATGCAAAACCGATCACTGACAATCTGTACAACCCGATAACTTCAGCGCGGTGTTTAATAAATTTATTCGGCGGTGACCATAATATTTTTCCAGACGCTTCAATATATACTACGCTATCAGTGACCATTTTTATGTCAACGAGTTCAATATCAACGACTGCTGGATTTTCCAAAAAAATCATTACTGTTTCTATGAAAACTCAAGAACCGATTTAAATCATCAGAAAAATCTCTTCTAAATAAGGTGATTCCAGTAATGATTGTTGTTAACGACTCTGTCAACGGGATCTTTTTATCGTCGACATATTTCTTTTTTTCAGCGTCATCGTTTGAATTTTGCTCTCCAATACCATTATTTTTATATTTAGTTATAGTGAAAGGACGGGACATTGTATCACCGGAGTTTTGTATTCGATTGCGAATATTGTGCGATATCGCTGACATAACACCAGGCTTAAGTTTTCCGTTACTATCAAACACAGATATGCTGTTTTCGGTTGCTAAATTAATTCTGACGATAATATCTTGTAATGAAAGATTACTCGCTTTTAATTTTTCCTCGCTTATCCTGAAATGCAACCACTTCGTTTGGATCCACATTTTTTTATGATTTAGTAATTTGGATATTTAATCACTTATAATCCTATTTATATTTTTATGCTATATTCCGTCAGTTGTGTTTTGGATTAGAGAGAGATCTTCCTTAAATACATACCATTATATGTAAAGATCTATTTAGAATGATAGCGGCACCTCGTCTATTCGTGTGCAACTTTATAAGGTGGTTTAGTTGATTTTGATACAGCGTCGAGTACAGCAATTGCTTTGTACTGTGCCTACATATTGTATACAAAAAACTCTTTTGGTGGGGTCAGTCCGTACGAATCAAAATAAACAATTCCACGTGGATCAATTGCATACGCACACAATATGTACCTGTACCAGAACTGTTGTCAACGACAATGATACTGGCTTGAATTTCATTGTACTGGTTAGATAATTGATCGCGCATAAGACGCTTCTAAAGTTGTTTAATTTTAATGGTTCAGCAGCATTAATTAAATCAAAATTTGACATCGGTGAAAAACTTATTTTTTATATATTGACGAACTGCTTCTGTAAGTATCAGACCCTTTGCGTACCATAAATACGGAGTTCCTGGTAGCCTTAGACACGTTCCATTTTTTTGAAAATCCTTTTCTGTTGCTAATTTTAGTGAAATTTCGGCAGCTTTTTGAACTACACCCAACGCCGCGGCTTTTGCGACATATGAGTCAGCCGCAGCTATTAACACTGGTATAGCTGCAAGAAGTGGAAATATACCACTTGATTTGGTTATATCTGAAACAGCACCTGCAGAAAGATTAATTCGTACTCCGGTATTGTCTTGTGTAGCACCGTTTAATTTTTTACGTTGACGTTCTGTAACTGAAATTTTACTTTGACCACCTGTAATTTGACATTTTTAGCGTTATTATGCTTCCTGACTTTTTCACTGACGCGGTTTTTAGTTATTTTAACCTGACCCAAAGTCAAAATAACATTTACATGTTGATATTATAATTTTTAATATAAAAAGCTATCTAATTGCAATTATTTATATTCAGCTGGTACATCAATAACCTCCTTCCTTGAGTTAAAAAATGGACTTTCCATCTTTCTCAAACTTATGCACATCAACGGACTTGGCTGAAACTGACTTTTACCAATTACAATTGATATTTATTCATTCCCACTTCTTCGATCGTGCTTCAATATTAATCTTACCCTTTTATCGCTTTAATACGAAATCTGAAAGGTTGTTGGGCTAGAGCCCACATCATTATTATTCTTAGCCTGATTGAGATACAGTAAGAGGGAATGGTGAACAAATTCTCGAACATGCAGACAGGTTTGATATTTTTAAGAACTCCCCAAACTACGGTGAGTCATTCTCTTTCAGTGACTGAATATAATTTTTCGCTGTTTGTAAACGTTTTATTTTTCTGGCGTAAGCTAAAGCTTATTTCATTTCATAGTCGTTTTATGACAGAACTGTACCGATTCTGTAGTCGATTGCATCAGTGCCACTTATGAATGTTCTATCTAGATCTGGTAGTTTCAATATAGGGGCAGCTGTCAAACGTTTTAGTAGAGCTCTAAAGGAATTTTCTTGAGCATTCCCACTCTGTTTTTTTTGTAGGTTTCTCTTCTTAATGAGATCGGTAAATTGTGGCACTGTGGCATTAAAATTTGGAACAAAGTTCCTGTGATATTCTATCAGACATAATAAAAGATCTAACTTGATTAATAGCCAATGGCCATCGACAATTTTGTATATTCTGAACTTTACCTGAATTAGGTTTGATAGCTCCACACACACACACACACACACACACACACACACACACACACTTACTGCGTGACCTACCTATCAAAGACTTTGAAACCCAATCTCAAATTTAATTGATCTGTTATTTTAGCTTTCTTGCAGAAAATGAACGCATTCATGATAACTTCGAACTGTTAAGTTTTGATACGGATTAGGATGTCGTTTCCACATTTTTCATACATCTGAGGAGAACACGGCATTACACGAGAAATTACATTTTATTGTACTGATACAAACCCGCATGTGCGATACAACTGAGGTGCTTACATTAAGGTCGTATTGATATCTGCTAACACCCATTGAATATGTCAATCTTTCTAAAGTACATACTGTTGATTAAAGTCTTTTATTTAAAAAAAAACTTCTCTACGTTATACATTGGCACATAGTCAAAAATGGTATTTTTGTTTTCCTAAAATCTGTACAAAGTTTATTGCTACCAACATTTACCATAGGAGATGCATAATGCGAATTTTTTGACTCATTTATATCCATGTCCAACTGTTTTCACTTATCTGATACTTTCTCGCATTGATGGTGGAAATGGGTGTGGTTTAGATCGTACTGTTTGACTTGATATCAGTTTGATATCATGCTCAACAAGTTTTCTAGCACCAGGAACGTCTGTCAACATGTCCTCAAAATCATGAAATAGATTTATGTCTTCAGTTTACTTTTCACTATCTACAATCGTACTAAGTATGCGCAACTATCCTTAAAGTTACCTGGAAGATACGATGAACCTGATATTGGTAACCTTATGCTGACCGTGATCTCCCATTAAAAGTATAAGAAAGACGAATGACAGATCAAACTTCGCGTCAACACATCCTGTGACAAGTATAAAAGACTGTTTTAAAGTCTCTGCGATGGTAACAATGTCAGCTAACGTGAACAAAAATCTACTCATTAAATTCAATTTGTTTAAGAAGCAGAACATTCCATTAAGATTTCGTTACATTAACTAAGAAGAGCAAATAAGATTAGTGACTTTACAAATAATCCCACTAGTGTATCCACATAGTCAATCATTTGAAGACAAGATCCAGTGTCTCCCCTAGGGGTGCAAGATTAAGAGTAAGACAAAATGCCCTTTGTGTCAGAGTTAGATTGAGCTGAAACCAAACATTGATGTCAAAAGCGGGAATCCTGCTAAAAATGGGGTCGATGTGGGGACTGGATGCACAAATTTCTGTCAGGTCAAATTTATGTTTAATATCTTCAACGAATTACAAGCAGACCGCAAAGTGTTTTAATAACTAGCATTTATAGTATGAGTTCGGTTTGTATTCATACTTGAGACTTATGAAAGGTGGAGGTAGATTATCAATAGTTTTGGTTGGTATTCTGAATAAAACATACAATGTTGATATTAAGTTCGGCACTGAGCAAATGTCATAAAACCTCCGTTTTATAAAAAGGAGACTGGAAACTCTGGTACAACAAAAGTCAGGCACTCTGAGCAATAATACCTCCTAAATATGGCCTGGAATGTTTAACACGAATGGATACAATAGTAAGGCTGTGTCATAAATATCAAATACAAACTGGAGACCGAACAGTAAGCAATATATCGTGGTCTGATGTGTTAAACGCCACAGACTAATCAATGATGGTTAAGACTAATTTCTCGATTACCCAAAACAAAGAAAAAGTCGCCGCCTCACCTACTCTCAGAAGTGCATTTTCAGTGTCATGTCGAGGGGATATATAGTTTGTACATTGCTAGAAAGACGTTTTGAACTCAGAGGAGATTCAAGTTGGTATAGAGCAAATTTTTCGATGATTTTTTTTTTCTCATGAATTAGAGGTTAGAAAGAGAATGATAGTTCTGTAATGGTCAAACGTCGGTTTCTTTAACAGAAGATGCATCATGACAGTTTTGAAAAATAATGAAACTTCCCTAGATAAGATTATTGATAGCATCGGATTGAGAACTTTAAGGCTTTATTGAGTCTAAGCATTCAAGCAGCAATGATGGACGTCGGATTCTGGTCGATATACGTGAATATGGAGTATTGTTTGTCACAGTTGTATGTACCAAATCCAGAGAAATAGGTTGTTCAAGTTGCCATGTAAATTATGTATCACAACTATATGATGACGATGAGTCAATTTACGTTGTGATGTCAATGTTTTCTCTCCTGGGTTGAACTTTGTCATGTAAGAAATTTGCAACAAGGTTCGGAGGGTAGACGGGAAGTGGTGTATATTTAATGCTTGACACTAGCTTTTTTTGCAATATCGAAGAGAAATTAATCTATAGGCAGGTCTGAGAATTGGATAATACGCCTCGAAAGTAACTCCTGAACGCCAATTTTGCTGAGAAAGTATAAAACTACCATACAAATTGATTCGTACTGGCGCCTTAAATAACAATTTATTTAGAGGTACATTCCTATAAGATTCTCTCAAATAAACGTTTGTGTTATCATGATAAAAACAATACTGCCAATGACTCAACTTATGAAAAGAACTTTTTACAGCAATATGGAACATAAATAGTGATTACTAGTGACTAAAATAGTTGTTTTGCCATGGAGGTGCTATGCAACGAGCTATGAATTAATTTTATATTTGCATTTTAAATACCGTCGGATTTCTTAGCCAGTCTATCAACGTGTCTTACACTTAACATGTTATTCACGGTTTGAATAAAATCTTAACAGCCTGTAACATGTATTAAGACAATCACCATTATACTTTTTCTCTATTATCAAGTTAATTAACAAACTTTATATGCTGGTTTATTAGCACATGACGAGGCAACGTAAAATGTGCAATTCCATATTCTAACCTAACGCTGTTCTCGCTTTATCTTTATTTTTTCAGTGCATTCCGGATACAGCGAACCAATTGAATCAAAGCACTCGACAGGTAAATATATTTAACAAAATATAGATACTATGGTTCCCGGTTAGCTTGTATCTGCCTAGATGTTATCAGTTTTATCATAATGACAGTCCTTTAAAATACAACTGGTCTAATGTATACAAGAACTAATGCAATGATAATGCTGAGGTCTTTAAGTTTTCAATCAAGGTTGTCGTTTTCTCATCGATATAATATTAGGTAGTAGACATGTTAGTAGTCTTTCCCAAAGAAAAGTATTATTGATGATTATTTGTAGCAAAATTTACACCCGTCTCATTATATGTATGAAGAATAAACCGATGCCATATTTGTAATGATAAATGTGTCTGCGAGGAAGGGTGGTATGGGTGTGTGCGTGGATGCAGGCATTAGTGTGATTGTGAATTTCTTTGGGTGTTTGCATATCATAATCTGCTTACATATTTTGTTAAAAAAAACATACGAAATAATACACAATAAACTTTAAACCACTACAAGCAGTATCGATTATTACTATCTGGTCACAAATGCACCTTCGCAGGCATATAATGTTCAATTGAAAATATGAGTCAAACAGAGTTTGACTCATGCGTTAGTATTTGTAAAGTCAAAGAGAGAGAGAGAGAGAGAGAGAGAGAGAGAGAGAGAGAGAGAGAGAGAATAGATGCTTGTATCAAATGACGATACAACACTATGTGATTAAAGATGTAATTTTATGGAATGGATTAATAATAATACAAATACTACAAATACAGTGATTCTTTCACGCTCTAAAATATACTTCTTATTCAATTACTGTATCCAAACATTGACAAATAGAACAACAACAAACAATGGTCTATTTACAAATGTATGACGGTAAGATTCACATAATCTCACGTAATTTCGTAAATTAAAGTGAGATTCACATAATCTCATGTAATTTCTTACAATGAAAGTGAGATTCACATAATCTAATGTAATTTCTTACAATGAAAATGAGATTCAGATAACCTAATGTAATTTCTTACAATGATAATCAGATTCAGTCATTTCTTACAATGATAGTTAGATTCAGATAACCTAATGTAATTTCTTACAATTATATTCATATTCAGATAACCTAATGTAATTTCTTACAATGATAATCAGATTCAGTCATTTCTTACAATGATAGTTAGATTCAGATAACCTAATGTAATTTCCTACAATGATAGTCAAATTCAGATCCCCTCATGTAATTTCCTTAAATGAAAGTGAGATTCAGATAATCTCGCGAAATGAAAATAATATTCAAATAATCTGATGTAATCAAAATAAGATTCAAATAATCTCATATAATCAAAATGACCGAAATTGTACTCAATCGAAACAATAATAAATTAAAATAAGCATGACTTGTACAGCAGTATGATTCATATACATTAGTTATAACTTGCAAATGTGTCCACTGACAAACAACACAACCATCCCGAATTATTGGGTTGGCCCACACTTGTAATCGCCTCTCTCATTCTTCACCAGCGGTTTCGTCTTTGTATGGCCTTGATGGTTTTATCATCTTCCATGATCATATTGATGCACTGACTGACAGACAGCTTGTTAAACCCGTACACACATACGTACAGACAGCACACAGTTCTCATGAATTGGGTTAGCACTTGTGTTATCCACGACCAATTCATGGATCCAAGATGAGCACAGACATACGTCTACACATACGTACGGATAGCTTTAAAACAGCTACAGACAGCTACAAAGAAACAAAACTATATATACAATGAAAAATGGTCGAATTGTACTAAGGCGTAACCGAGTTATTTCTTGCCTTAATGTGTGTATGTATGTGTGTGTGTGCTTTTGATATATATATATATATATATATATATATATATATATATATATATATATATATATATATATATATATATATATATATATATATATATATATACAGAGAGAGAGAGAGAGAGAGAGAGAGAGAGAGAGAGAGAGAGAGATCCTTTTATGCAGTGCAAAATAAACGATTTAATTTCCTAGTAACGATTCAAAAACGATTTCAGATATTTGTAATTTTAAATTATGCAATATCGTTGAAATAATTTCAGATTATGGTGGTTCTACTTCGATGGTCACTGTAAAGTGTTGCTTTAAATGCATATCACACAAATTCGTTCATTTTATCATATGCGCTGAGTGCTAAATCCAGGACTACTGTATGCGAAAGATAATTTTACCGTCTGACATGAAATCTGTTTTACCTGATATCATGTAGTAATAATGGCGAAATAGTATCTTCCAACTTAAAGATCGTTTAATGAAAGCACCAATCTGTCAAACTCTGAGGTGCAACGGCCTAGATGTGATGTATAAACTGGGTTTGGAAGACGATTTTAAATTCTTTGCTTGTGTAACGTATTTGTAAAACTAATCGATAAACATAATATTTAAAAAATGCTAAGGCAATTTAGACCTGTTACAATACTAGAGGGGACACCATTGAACCCTACAAATTGAGTTTGTTGACGAAGCTGCACGAACGGCGAGAACACTGCAGGCGTCAGATGCTACATTTAAATCTACGGATAAAATAAAGGTTAACACATAATAAATGTAGTTAACTTGATACAGTCATTATTAACAAGTACACTCATGCAAACTAAAGAAAAGTCATTGGTTTTATCAGTTTTATGATAAGTCATTTTCATTGGTTTTATCAGTGTTATTGATAAGTTATTGTCATTGGTTTTATCAGTGTTATTGATAAGTCATTGTCATTGGTTTTATCAGTGTTATTGATAAGTCATTGTCATTGGTTTTATCAGTGTTATTGATAAGTCATTGTCATTGGTTTTATCAGTGTTATTGATAAGTCATTGTTATTGGTTTTATCAGTGTTATTGATAAGTCATTGTCATTGGTTTTATCAGTGTTATTGATAAGTCATTGTCATTGGTTTTATCAGTGTTATTGATAAGTCATTGTCATTGATTTTATCAGTGTTATTGATAAGTCATTGTCATTGGTTTTATCAGTGTTATTGACAAGTCATTGTCATTGTTTTTATCAGTGTTATTGATAAGTCATTGTCATTGGTTTTATCAGTGTTATTGACAAGTCATTGTCATTGGTTTTATCAGTGTTATTGATAAGTCAATGTCATTGGTTTTATCAGTGTTATTGACAAGTCATTGTCATTGGTTTTATCAGTGTTATTGACAAGTCATTGTCATTGGTTTTATCAGTGTTATTGACAAGTCATTGTCATTGGTTTTATCAGTGTTATTGACAAGTCATTGTCACTGGTTTTATCAGTGTTATTGACAAGTCATTGTCATTGGTTTTATCAGTGTTATTGATAAGTCCTTACACAGTTCATTATGAGATAAGTGCAAGGAAACTTTTCAAACCGTAACATATTAATGTCCAGTCATTGCAGTTCATTGCTACCTACAAGTAACAATGGTGCAGATCAGCTGGATAATAATCTGTCCTCCTTGTCAAGCAGATCATTTTAAAGAAATACATGATGGTTTAATTTTGTTAGTTTAGACATAGAATCAAAGAAAACTGATTGAAATATTATTACTGGTTCTTTATAATACAGTTTACACCCTTCTTTTGCAGTTGAATTCGATATTTCTGTCAGTGATTATATTAGAATCAATATATTCGTGGTACTAAAACGCAATGCTAAAAGGCCGCTACACTGGTGCCTCTAGGCTTAGTTGCGCAATAAAACCATCCTTGCAATATATCCATATACATTATGTTGGTGTTCGAAGCTTAAAACGATGTAATTGACACGCTCTGAGACTGACATTGCGCATTCTGGTGTAGCAATAATACAATATCAGTCTGCATTTGATATTGGAAATAACCGTTAAGAAGAATTTGGTTGCTGCGCATGGTGTAATATTTATGTCTTCTAAATAATGATTGGAACACGATACGACAAACTATATGGTTTTATTGGTTTGTAATTAGAATTCGTACCGATGAAAATATCTTAAACCAAGAGATGTATTATAACAATGGTGTATATAAAGACGCCAACCAAGCAGGTTCAGATATCATATTGACTCATTACAAATTCCACAGGTAACAAATTTATTTACCTGTCAAATTATTACCTA
The DNA here is from genome assembly GCA_030141615.1 of Unio pictorum. Taxonomy (NCBI): domain Eukaryota; kingdom Metazoa; phylum Mollusca; class Bivalvia; order Unionida; family Unionidae; genus Unio; species Unio pictorum. Next base: position 1,971,333 of record JARLTB010000147.1, on the reverse strand, counting down.
GTGAAAATTTTCCACTATTAATTACACATGTGTATCAGATGCACAGAGTTTATACAGCAGACCTAAGCTAATGCAGAAGGAAGATCATAGCTTTTAAAAGTATAGGAATAAATTGCGCTAGAAATCAGTATGTTTTGCAATAAGACATTAAGCAGATATTAAAGTCACTTTAAGGTCGTCATATCTGGGTACATTCATTTAAATGGATATAATTACTGTACGTGATTTTGTATTCACTAGGAAACTATATATACTTTGTTATTTAACAATGTGTAAATAAAAGGCTGTATAGACAAATATACACAAACAAACATATATCACACTAGAGCGCGTGCGCGAGCGTGTGTGTGTGTGTGTGTGTGTGTGTGTGTGTGTGTGTGATTTGGATTTTTAAAGTAACGTTAAAAATATTCAGTCATAACAGAACGATGTCAGCAGTGTGGCAGTTTATAGCAATGTTTAGCACTGAAGCATCATGCCGCAGACATGTAGCATCATTTCCGACCCATTTATATTATCTTGACCAAAGTGCAACTATTTCTAAGACTAATGTCTTCTTCCTGAGATCTAAGCAGACGCAGCTGCTTGTAACGCTCTCTTTGGTATGAATCGGTCCGGGTTCAAACCCGCGACCTCCAGTATCCGAGGCTGACGCTCTAACCACTACGACACTTGACAGTTAGCAATCTGTGTGAGAGAGACAGAGAGAGAGAGAGAGAGAGAGAGAGAGAGAGAGAGAGAGAGAGAGATTAACTAGAATAAAGGCGCCAATATGTGACTTTTTATTGCAAATGTACATATATGTACGAGTAAACATAATTCAAATGACATTGAGTTCGATAGATTTTGAGTACTGTGGTATTACATCTTGATGGCTTTGTAAACAGACAGTGTTTCCGAAACAATTCAGACTAATAGAATAAGTATAATGACCGATTGGACAATTGAATGTGATTAGAATGACTGATCAGCCAATTGTGTCTGGCTTGGTGGAATGTAACTACATGTATGAATCATACAGTTAACAAAGACGAATATGGCAAACTGGGGTCAAATACATTTTATTCAACTTTGTTATCTGTCTGAATCCATTCAGTTTGAGGTTAATAGATGCGAAGTCTATAACTCAAACATCCAATAATGTTTCTATCAATATCATTATTTCTATCACGTTTATGACTTTTTCATTCAAGAGTCAATATGTTTTCAAGCTGCACATTCCATCCATAGTTAGGTTCTCTTTTGGCATCTTAAACACGCTCGTTTATACAATCTTTATTTCAGATTACTAACTTCTAAAGTTATCGCTATTACCAAAGGTCTCTTTCTCTAT